>CM076578.1:1161661507-1161882641 GCA_034641835.2 Pinus albicaulis | reverse complement strand
TCATGGATGTTGCAATGTGTACCTTATATGTGTTTTGCGTATTATGGAGCTCGAATTATTTCTCCATTTTTAGTATCCAAGTTATCAGATCATTGCCATCAAAGTTCCTCACATCTATATTCGGAATATCGCGGGTCTTAAATCCAACATTAGAGTCTATGAAATCATGATTAACATTTATTTTGTTCTCATCATGAGTTTCCTCTACTGCCTTTTCGCCATTAGGAATTTTTTCTTGTAGAAAATTTTCCAAACCTTCCTTCAAACTTCCATGTCTTTATTCAAATCTTCTATACCATCCATATTAGCTTCCACGACATCCATCTTAGCTTCCATGCCATCCATCTTAGCTTCCACGACATCCATCTTAGCTTCCATGCCATCCATCTTAGCTTCCATACCATTCTTCAAACCATCCATCATAGCTTGCATGTCTTTCTTCAAACCATCCATCTTAGCTTCCATGCCTTTCTTAAACCATCCATGTTTCCTTCTATGCCATCCATCTTAGCTTCCATGCCTTTCTTCAAAACTTCCATTTCATTTTTTGTTACTCTTTGCAAGAGAGAAATTTGTTTCACTTGTTCTTGTAATTTTGATATATCATGTTGCACTTCTTCCTCTTCATGAGTCATAGTAGAGTATTATGAGGGATTAATGGGTGTTTAATTCTTTTTAGGGGGGATTTTAGAACCCAATACTGGTATTTTTTCTTCAATATGCCCTTGGAATCACTTCAAACTGATTTTTCAAACAATATTTATGCGATTTTAAAAAAAATACACACATTTTTCTTTCTTTTTACGAGCTCTACATTGAAATTGACGTGTCTCTATAATTTTGAATCCTAAGATTTAATATTTAGTCCTTTAGTATCCCTCTAAATTTTCTTTCCAATGCCATAGGTCAGACCTAATTTGGATTCTTTAGAACCTGTAATTTATCAAGATGTCGATATCCCACAATGAATGATTAATAATTTGAGATTTTAATTAAGCGTTATGCAGTTGCCACATGTACTTTTCCTCACCAGGCTCTAAAATTGACCTACAAACCTAATATCTCTGTATGTTTGGCCACTTTTTACATAATTTAATCTTGTACTCGGAGAGAGAGTTATGACGCGATTTTCTGAGGTCACCTCTTGAGTTGTTGGAGCACCTGGCTCTAACTACATGAGATCATATCTCCGAAAATGTTGTGAACAAGATCTAAAATTTTTACACAAAGTTCCTCGGATTTATTTGCAAATGGGTTTTTGTTTTAGCTTTTTATCCTTCATAGACCGCAAATTTGGTGCTCCATTTGGAGTGTTTGCTTTCCATTGTAGGGATCAACCCTTCATTGAGGAGTATTTTGGAGGATTTCTTTCATACTCCTTCATAGATTGACCACCTCCTTCTGCAGCGCGGATTTCTGTTCATAAACCTAGGGCTTTATATCCACCATTTATATTTTGTGTATTTCCAGAAACCCTTCCTGGGTTTTCTAGGAAAATTGTATGGGAGCATAGATATCCATTTTTGGCCTTGTAGGAGCATGATATTTTCAGATCCATTTATTTATATGTTCCAGATGTAGTATTAGTCACTAAAACTGCATTGTGCTTGCTTCAATATTTTGTGTAGTAGTTTATTACATGTTTTGGGTGCATTTTTACATTGGAGGCTTATTTTTCCTATCTTGAGGGGCTTGATCCCCAAGATCTTGTACTTATTTATTGTTGTTATACATGATACCATGGATCTATCATTTGGATTACATGTAATGTTTTGATATTTGCTGCTAATTTCATATTCATGCCCTATATTCCTGCTTTCCCCATTTGGAAATATTACAATTTATGGCCAAGCGTAGCGACTCTAATGCTAAACAGAATTGGGGAACACAGGGAAAATGGTGAATATGGTGGTTATAATGGAATATATGACAATAATATTGATTGGGTCGTATCCATATGAAGTACACTGGGTTAACGGGGTACCATATTTGAAACAACTCTAGAGTTGCACAATGAGTGATCAAAAGACCACATTCATCGCATAATGTGCAAAGCTGGTTATGAGGCTAAGGATGGTTATGGGGAAGAGGTGGTTGCTCTGGTGACTGTCTCTCTTCCAATATATATAATATTTTCCTTGTTGCTTCAGTCCATTAAGTTGTATTTTTTTCCATGGATTCTATGTCCAAGTTTTCTCAATCAGAATCTTCAACGATAAAATGTCGCATGAAATCGAACATTGATCGGAGACGATGGATGTTGGGACAATGCCACACGTGATGGTTTCTCTAACAGATATGACACATGTGTCTTATGTGTAGTGATAAGTTTATTTAGGAAACGTGTGGTATTGGGTACTTGTTAGTGTCAAAATGTTCAGTGATCAAATATTCTCTTTCAAGTTTATTTGGTAGTTGTCCTCTCTCAAAATTTTGTGTTTTCAAACAAATTCTAAGATAAAATTTTGCTCACTGAAATTTTTTCTAGGTTTGATGCTTCTCCCTTCACCCATTCATGTTCATTATAAAATTCAAGGTCATTTCATTCATCATCACCTAGGGTCATAGATCAGTTAATATACCCTCATCTAGGTCATGGTCTAGGTTTCTTTTGTTTCGCCATCATAATGCCAATCATGTCATGTGAAGAAGGCAAATAAGAGTCATTTTCACCATTCAAATCATCTTCATTGGGAGTTAGAAAATTAGAAAATAAATCCAAAATAGAAATGAAAAGGGTCAATTCAACATTTCTTAAGGTTCAGGTGCTCCTAATTCGGTAAGTGATCATCCCTAACCTTTCATTCAACTAAATTTCTTCAGCAAAGGGTGGATTCCCTCTTCTAGGGTTTTCAACTACATTTTTGGTTCCATTTATTTTTAGATTATTTCAATTGGAAAACCCCTAGTTTCATCACATAAAAACCTTCACACGTCACTCATATACCTTACCAAATCACTACATAACACTCATACCTCTCTGTTGGAACCGAGTCCCCTAAAGCCGCGGATTTTGTACAATTTTGTATATTTTTGGTATTAATTAGTCTAACGTAGGGGCCTTGGGGTGGGTCAAAGCCCCGAATGCATTGTAATGGGTCAAGGGTAGACCTAGAGTCCGCAAACCACAGTTTGCGGACCATAGGAAAGCACAGGCTAAATCGTTATAAATAGATGAACATTTTTGAGTCTAGAGGTAGGTAGGAATTAAGATCGATGGTACATACAAATTTTTAGATATGTTGTGGGTTTTTTTGGGTAAGGACTCTCGCTGGTTGTGTGTGTAGAGATCCTCAGTCTTGCTGTGTGCGGACCCCGCTCGGCTGTGTGCGCGAGCTGGGTTTGGTTGTAAGTAGATCTAAATGTTAATGAATGTGAAGGTATTGTTGAAGTATCTATGTGATATCTGGATATGTTAAGGTTACTATTGATGCAAATCTGTGCTGCAAATATTTGTTTAAGTTGCGAAATCATCTATTATCTGTTATGTTTTGAATGTGCCTATAGATGCATTTATGATATGATATAATGGTAATTGTTGTTACGCACGTGGATGCGAAGGTACTGATTAGATCTGTGAATGGTAATAGCTCTATTAATAACCAATTAGACTATGAAAAGTCTGTGAATACACTTACTCTGTGCGAACCCGATAAGTTGCGAATGCAGATCTGCTAGACTCGGCTACTCTCTCTCAAGGTGCGGAAACCTAGTTCCAACACCCTCCCATACTGCTTCGGGTGAGACTTTGGCCTACGAAAGCAGGTCACTGCCGAAAGGGCCAATAGTATAGGGGTTTGTTGGCAAACCTTAACCTCTGAACCTGGGTCAGGACCCCTCGATACAAAAAATGGTTCCGTTTCCGGGACTGAGAGAATTTTGAGGGAGAGATCGAGTAATGCCAAGAGAACATTAGAGACCTGAGAAGAAATAAATTGAAGAGTGTTTTGAGAAACAGGTTTAGGAATTTGCGATAAAAGAAAATCGTAGCACAAAGCTCATAGAGGAGAAGTGGAAGAATAAGTACATTTTCACTTAAGTCTACGAAATATTCTTTGTAACATTTTCGAACGAGCTTCAGGAGTGGCTGGCAAGGCTTGTAGATTTCCAGATGTGTTGGAAGGACAAGCGGGTCACACAATGGACTCCAGAATTGATCCAGTAGTTAGAAAGAGCTGATAATACCATCAATATGATGGTAGATCACTAGGTGGATAGTGTGTTGGGAGGATTTGTGACGGAATTCACAGTCGAGCAGTTCGTGTGCTATTCAGAAGCAGAGCCGAGGTTCTTCGAAGGGTTCCGAGGTAAGTTCCTAAAAACACTGCCCTTATTAATCAAAATTTTGTTGTGTTAGGTATTCTGTGTAGCCACACCGAGTGAATGACCTCTGATCTGGGTGAAATCACAACACGAAGTAGTAAATATTACAGAACTAATCAAGAAGGAGATAAATCTATCTACAACCCAGTAAGATATTCGGCTGTGCATAGCCCTCCAACTACACCACCTTCAAGCCAACATCGGGGCAAAATCTCACCCGTACCTCCCCCTCCATCAGAAGACGAAATGGCCTCGCACATGAAGCTACCTACCTTCAAGGGCGTAGGGGATGAAGATATGGATCGATTCTAGTTTGTCCCTGAGTCAGTATGCACTGCACATAATGTGGCCAACGATATTGTGAAAAGGGCGTAGTTATCCCTTGCTTTTGAAGGAAGAGCCCTGGACTGGTATATGGGATATGTAGCTCAGCATGCGAATGGGACCATTCAAGAGGTTAAAAATGCCCAAAAACAACAGTTTAGGAAGCCTAAGTCCTACTCTCAGATAGTGAATGACCTAAAATATTTCAAGCAAGGACCCTCTGAGTCTGTATGGGAAGCTTACCAGCTATTAAAGAAGGTGATCAGAAAAGGGGAATTATTGTATGATGATAGACAACACAAGGAATGGTTCATTGCTATGTTACTGCCTCACCTATGCGTACCTATGCGTCAACAAGCCATTGAATCGCAGGAAAAAAATTTGGATATTGCTATGAAGTTAGAAGCTATGCCAAGAGATGATACCCACCTAGGAGTACAACAAATCCAAGGGAAACTAGAGGCGATGCACATGGAGATCCAGAACTTGTGAAAGGATTGAGGGAAAGAAGCTAGCCCAGATGTATGTTGCATATGATGCAGGGTAGCAGGCCATACCAAGGATTAGTGCTTGCTGCTGATAGACTACCTACAGGCTTGGGGACCCAGTCCATTGCACCTGAGACCAAGCGGACCTACATTGTGGTGTGATGATTGTCGCGTATTCGGCCTGCATGATACTAACCACTGCCCCCGTATGGGTGCGTATGTCCTAGAACTGAAGAAACAATGGTGCTGGTTTTGTCGATCAGTAGGACATGATGAACAGAACTGCCGAACTTATGATCTAATGATAGATCGGGGAAACCTATATAGATTACAATTGGACCCTTCTTCACCAAGATCCCCCTCAGGCATAGGTGGTTCCCCATCTAGGTGCAAGGGAGGGGGTAGAGGTGGAAGCGCATGTCAGGGAAGAGGACAATTGATTTGTTATAACTGTGGGGAAGTAGGGCACTTTGCGAGGGACTGCCCGAATCCTGCGAGGAAATATTGCAGATGTTGCAGATAGCTGGACCATGTGATTGAAGATTGTCCAATTCTGATGGAAAAAATGCAGGAAAAGTAGCAGACACCTACGCAAAATGTGCAAAGGGTTAAGGCAGAACCTCGGGATGAAGGACCAAGCATTAATGTCATAACACATAGCGGCATGGCCATTGGGGGAGCTGAGGAGAAAGCTACGACTGAGCCTCTTATCCAAAAAGCAGCCATCAAACAAGAAGGTTTGGACCTATAGAAGGAAAAGGAAACCTTTGTCACCGCTCGCCAAGACTTTTCTAAGCCTGAGGCATCTACTTCTCAGGCCCCCGCAAACCTCCAAGCAGATGACAAGGTCAAACCATTTTTTCAGGCATGTATGAAGCTACTGCGCAAACAAAGGGCCATAGAAAATATTCAAGCATTAATAGACAGCTGCGCAGAAAGAAATAATCCACCCCTGGAAGTTAAGGATGTGCACAAACTTTACAAACATAAGAAACACACTGGTAGGGAAATGTAGCTAACAGTGAAAATTGGTGATTATGAAATGGATCAGGCTATTTTGGACCTGGGATCAGATGAAAACTTACTACCCAAGAAAACTTGGCAGTGAATGGGAGAACCTAAGTTGGAATGGTCCACTATCTAGCTGCACATGGCCAACCAGCAAAAGATCATATCGTTGGGGAGACTGTCAAAGATCGTGGTAGACATCACAGGAGTTAAGGTCTGGGTTGACTTTGAGTTCATTCAGATTGTGAAGATGTGGACCTCTATCTTTCACTCCTCATATTGGATTGGGCCATCGATATGGGGGTTATCATCAACCTAAAGAAAATAAGCATGGTGTTTTAAAATGAAGGTACAGGGGTGATAGTACCATTAGACCCTGCGAAAGGAGAAAGGTATACAAAGTCGGTACGTGAAGAAGAGGATGTGGATCACATCTATAAGTTAACTGCGTGGGATGAGGATTGGATCAATCCCACGACTGATGGTGTGCTTTGCTAGGAAAAGGATAGCGAATGTTTCTCTGACTCTGATGGGGAGATGGAAAACTGGCAGAATCTGTTACATGATGTATTTGCACTGCGATGTCTTAGAATCACCAAGAACTTCCGAAGAATCTCCTCCGAGGTAAGAGAACTTCCCTACTTTGATGGTTCTAGTAGTATTAAGGAGTTTTTGCGAGCATTTGAAGCTGAGGTTCCAAGAGAGCGAAGGCTATGGGCCCTTAATATAGCCATGCGCGCAACACCTGCGAGGTGGTAGGACACGCATAAGGGGGAATTCCGGGATTGGGAAGAGTGTCAGGATATGATGATCCTGCGATTTGAACCTCTGATTCACTTGCGCGTAAAGACATTCCTTGGACCAAGGGACCCGCGCGAGTATTTTTTCACTTGGATGGAGAAATGGTGTGACCGGACTACAGAAGAATGGGTTCACTTGTTTATTCATGCCCTGGGACCAATGCCCACCGTATGGTATTTAGATGTGTAGCTACGTCAGCACACCCACCGCTGGGCAACATTAAAGGATGAATTTTTAGGGACATTTGGGTTAGCAGGGGGAACGAAGGTGCTTGACGAAGCTCTGCAGGATATAGATACCTTCGTATTTGATGAACCATACCCTTACGCAGCACTTGGGGCACCAACATGGTAAATGTAGATGTAGGATATTATCAACTGCCACAATATAGAAATAGAAGAGTGCGATGAAGATCCACGCAATGCCTCTATCCCGGATTCAGAGGGAGAGGACGTAGTTGCCAGACCCCCACTACAAACTATCGATGTTGCTGAGCCTCTGAAGCTGTGAGAGATAAAAATTGGCATGGAAGAGCAACCTAAGTTGTCTAAAATTGGGGATTACTGGGATGATGATACATTCGTAAAAATTACAGAAATGCTCATAGAGTATCAGGACTTATTCCCGACGAAGTTTTCAGAGCTTAACGGAATCACAGGGGACCTAGGGGTTAGGCGCATCATGTTAAAACCAGATGCGTGCTCTGTGAAGCAGCGACCTTATCAGTTGAACCCTAAGTATAAACAAAAGTTCAAGGAAGAAATTGACAAGATGCTGACTGCAGGTATCATTGAACCGGTTGAACAGTCATACTGGCTAAGTCCGATGGTCATTCAGGAGAAAAAGACGAAGGGAGAGATACAAATCTGTGTGGACTTACGCAAACTGAATGATGCTTGCGTACACGATCCCTTTCCCATGCCGTTCTCAGATGAAATCCTTGACAACGTGGGAGGGTAGGAAGCATACTCATTTATAGACAGGTTCTCGGGCTACCATCAGATCAGAATTGCACCTGAAGATTGCAGCAAAACTATGTTTGCTACTGAATGGAGATCCTGTCATTTTACTTTCATGTTGTTTGGACTTAAGAATGCCCCTGCCATCTTTTTACGATTAGTAGTCGCAGTGTTCAAAGAGTTCATACACAAATTCTTGGAGGTTTATTTTGATGATTGGACTATCTTCAGCTTACTAAAGAAGCACATCTCGAACCTGCACATGATGTTGGATTCCTATAGAAAAAACCAGATTTCCCTGAATATCAAGAAGTGCATATTCTGCGTACCCTTCGGAATCTTGCTCGGACATATAGTTTGCCGACAGGGGTTGATGGTTGACCCTCCGAAAGTTGCAGTTATCATAAACCTGGCAGTACCTACAACTGAGAAACAACTACGCTCAATCCTCGCACATATAGGCTACTACAGAAATTTCATTCAAGGATACGCATTGATCACAACACCTATGGAGAAATTTCTTAAGAAGGATGTTTCATTTTGTTGGGATGATGAGTGTCAGAAGAGCTTCGAGCTACTCAAGGAGAATATGGTCTCTGTGCCTATTCTCATATTTCTCGATTGGGCAAAGGTATTCCATGTTCACGTAGACGCATCAAGAATCACCCTAGGAGTTGTCCTCATGCATCCTGGAGAGGGAGACATTGATCACCCGGTTGCAATTTCTAGTAGGAAACTGTTTGGCATGGAGCGCAACTACACAACCACAAAGTGGGAAGGATTGGCCATGGTCTATGCTTTACAGAAATATCAGCACTATTTGTTAGGAGGGCACTTCAAAATGTTTACAGATCATTCGGATTTGAAATACCTGGTGAATAGCCTGTGTTGGGGGGGGGTAATGTAGATGGCCTGTTGCTGATCCAAGAATGCGACTTTGAGATCATTGTCAAGCTAAAGATGGACACGCTGCAAACAAGTATGATTCAGGTACGAATGACCTTAGCGCAACACTTGTTACAGTAGAAAGCCACCTTTGTTCCATACCAGGCACAACCCTCGAGGTAAGTCCACCCGACTTGGGAGCGCAAGTCCAGGCCTGTGCAGAGCTACAACTGGATCTAGCCAGGTTGCAACATGGATCATTACAGGTTCTCCACACCTCCTTGTTCGAAGAAATTCAACACAGGGACCGTCGAGTGCACCAGCAGCTCAGTACAGCTAAGAAGACAATTTATGAAAAAAATGTTGAAGTTTCCTAGGTACAAGCTGCATGTACCCTCACCACCATGCAACAGACGGAGCTAGAACACCTCATTAGTAGGCTCTACGTGGACGTCTTCGAAGATATTCTAGCTTCTGCCACCCCCCCAGACCAAGATTGAGGGGTTGGTCGCAACATTAAAGGCCTCTATAACGGATATCTAGGTGGTAAAAACACAAATGGAGCAATAGATTGCGGATTTATAGGCCAAGTTGCAGCCAGAAAAACCACCAGAGCTAAGGTCTCTGAGAGCCATGCTGGTTATGGAGGCTGCAAATGTTATCACAGGAAAAATTTCTCAAGGTCCTAAGATGTTGGAAACAACAATGAAGTTATGGACCAAAGTGCAGCGCGATCCTCTCCTGCATGAGATCAATCAGGTGCTGCGGCAGAAGGAAGAACAGTTTGAGCAGCTGGAAGCTATGATGCCTACTCTAATCCCTTCTCAATGGTTGGCACGGCTGCGTACCATCCACAACTTACGTGATGAAATTGAAGAGCTCCACCAGAAGAAGAAAATTGTTGGTGATTGTCTCAAGCCTTGGGCTGATGAAGCCCTCAAGATCTCCCAGGACATTGATCTCGCAGTAAACCAACTTAACCTAGAAAGTGTCACGGTAGCCACAGAGGGACCAAATTCAAAAAATTGGTGGATATAGCTCAAAATTCCGCTACGCAAAGTGAAGGAGTGTTTCCCGAGCTAATTGATGCGATCAAGCTGTTGCAAGCAAACGTGGAGAGCCCACCACCGTAGTGACTCAGGACGAGTCACAAGATTGTGTTGGGGGACTGTTGGAACCAGGTCCCCTAAAGCTGTGAATTTTGTACAATTTTGTATATTTTTGGTATTAATTAGTCTAACGCAGGGGTTTTGGGGTGGGTCAAAGCCCTGAATGCATTGTAATGGGTCAAGGGTAAACCTAGAGTCCACAAAGGTTTGCAGACCACAGGAAAGCACATGCTAAGTCGTTATAAATAGATGAACATTTTTGAGTCTAGAGGTAGGTAGGAATTAAGATCAACACTGCATACAAATTGTTAGATCTGTTGTGGGTTTTTTTGGGTAAGGACTCCTGCTGGTTGTGTGCATGGAGATCCTCAGTCCTGCTGTGTGCGGACCCTGCTAGGCTGTGTGCACGAGCTGGGTTTTGTTGTAAGTAGATATGAATGTTAATGAATGTGAAGGTATTGTTGAAGTATATGTATGATATCTAGATCTGTTAAGGTTACTGTTGATGCGAATCTATGATGCAAATATTTGTTTAATTTGTGAATAAATATGTTAGCTATTATGTTGCGAATGTGCCTATAGATGCGTTTATGATATGATATACTGGTAATTTCTGTTACGCACATGGATGCGAAGGTATTGATTAGATATGTGAATGGTAATAGCTCTGTTAATAACCGATTAGAGTGTGAAAATCCTGCGAATACACTTACTCTGTGCGAACCCGATAAGCTGTGAACACAGATATGCTAGACTTACCTACTCTCTCTCAGGGTGTGGAAACCTGGTTCCAACACCCTCCCATACTGCTTCGGGTGAGACTTTGGCTTGTGAAAGTAGGTCACTACCAAAAGGGCCAGTAGTATATCAGTTTTTTGGCAAACCTTAACCTCCAAACCTAGGTTAGGACCCCTCGAGCCAACACTCTCATAACTATCATTTTCACTCAAACCCTAGTTCTCACTAGGCTTTTGCAGATATACTAGGTAAACTAGGCTTTAGGCCCTTTTTCCATCTTTCCCTTATCCATTTCCACAAATTACACCTATATTGTGTTAACACACTATCATATCTCCCCTAATTTTTTCATATTTTTCCCTAACTCTTATCCCATCCATTTCCCTCCCTAAAATTGCTACACCATTTGCCCTTGTTTTCTTAGTTTTCACCCTTCCTTTCCTTCATATAAGGGTAGGGTTTTATTTTGATAAAAAACAACATGGAAAATGAGAACAAAAACTACAACAAAGGAGCACAAGTTTCCATGATTTATCCAACTCAGACCCATGGCATCATTTTCAAAGTTTTGTGATTATTTGCTAGGGTTTACACTGCATACAGGGATAATCCTATTTCAAATTTACTTTCTGAAGTAATGAAGATGCATTTGACAAAAGTGAAAGAGGTTTCTAGAAATAATAGACAAAATAATAAAAACCTCCTTTAGTATATTCACAAGTGTTATTATTTGAGATAAATACCCAAAATACAGTTGCTATAGGTCATTTTCTTTACTTTTGGACAGGTTATCTTCACGTCAATTGTTCAGGGGTTTGGAGCAGGGGTTTTCAGTGCTTGATGAATCCATTGTGTAGAATAATTACTAACATTTCTATCCATTCAATTGGAAGCCAAAACATCCTATGGAAAGGCCTCCAAACACCTTCTCAACGAGCACACTACGCTTCTGTTGAGAGCACACTACGCTTCTGCAAATTTTAGTGACAAAATTAAAACTTGTATTCTGAACCAGTAGGAAAGTATTTTTGAAAAATTGAGCAGGTGGACGTTCATAAGATAAAAAAGGAAAAAAAAATCTCTAAGTTTTGTAAAAAACGTTATGGTTAGAGAGATATTGATCCATCTTTGAGCCCCATTTTTGTAGAAACGTTTTGGAAAATTTTGGATTTTTGGCAATTTCGGTTGTACAGAAGCGTTGCGCAACTGCACGAAAATTCTCATCGGAGGCTCCAAATGAGGTTTTATCTATTTGGTTGGACTGATTTTGGAGTCTACATTCCAGATATGGTCTCAGGTATTCATGACACCCCCTAGTTTTGGAGAAAAACCCAAAAACCACCCTCTTTTTCATGCTTCTACCACTGTTTTTGGCTGTGCATGGCACTTCTGGAGTAAGCTTGGGAAAATGGATTTTTGAAGGCATTCCAGGAGGTATTTTATCAGTTTCAAGGTTTGGATGGATAGAGGACATCTAGGGCTGCCTATCCCAATCTTCAGATTTGCAGGAGGATTCCTTAAAGTCGGCCAAAATCACCCTCAAAGTGGTGCAACACTTCTGCTAAAGTAGCATGATGCTTCTGTAACTAGTGCGACGCTTCTGTATTGGATTCTTTCTAGATAGGTGTCAATCCAAATTGGTTCCAATTTCAAGGTCACAACTATCCTATGATGTGTTTTATGGATAAGAGAGGTTTTTTTTACCCCTCATTGTTGAGGAATCATGTAATTACTCAAGGAGACAAACACTCCTAGTTATTAGCTAAATTTGGAGGGACTATTTCTAAATTCCCTGGATTCTATGTAATGACTCATTAGGTGCATTTATGATGTATTTTGGATCATATTTTGACCCAATGAAGTGGAATATTATCTATTTTATATATGCATTCCAACTCAAGTCATTTTAGAGGTTGGATAGTTGTTATTTGCAGTGTGGAGCTTATGTACAAACCTTTTCAGTGAAATTAAAGACATGTTGCAGCTATAATTTTAGGAATCCAGTCGTATTCTTTTTAGCATTTGTTTTTTCAGTAACACCATCAAATCGAATGTTTATGATTTCTTTCCATCACATGTATGCTACTATATGATGATCTTATGAGTCTACAAGCAAAATTCTTACTTTTGTGCTCTTTTTTATAAGATTTTCATGAATGTGTTTTACTTCCTATGATGAATGAATTCATGTAATATGTTCATTTTGACTCTCTCTCTCTCTCTCTCTCTCTTTTAAAGTGCTATACACAATGACAATTTAATTATGTTCTTAAGTATACCTACCTGGCCTCATCTTCATTTTTGCGGCTGTACCTTTGAAATCAGACCTAAAACCTAGACTTAGTTCCTTGAATGACATCCCTATCCAACAAAATTTAAAACAAATCCCTAATTCACTGAGCTTATATCTAGCCTAAGATGACTACATCTCCAGTCTCCTCATTGACTGTGAAAGTGAAATTGAGAGAGCCCTCTCTGGTTTTGGTAGGGCTAGCTACCAATCCTAAAGATTCGTTTGAGGTTACCTCCTTGAGTCTCCATTTTCAGCCTTGGGAAATGGAGGGAGTGATAAAATGTTTGGCGCCATTGCTGGGGAGTGAAGGTTAAATATTTCCTGGGAAAGAACAACAAAGAATAGCTCTGATTTCTAATGGTGAAAAGTGATCGGGCACAAGAAGGCTGTGCATATTTCACCTCGTGACTCCCATGTTGAAGAATCCAAAATTTTAAATTTTTCATGGCAACTCCATTGTTCAAAAAGCAGTAGCTTCAAGAAATTTTTTGGTGACTTTAACGTTTTCAAGATAGATTCAATTGCAAGAAGGAATTCTAGGTATTCTCTTATGGATCAGTATCATATCCCTGGCTCTCCAAATCCTATGCATCATGTTGATTGGTTATCTTATCTTCCCATGTTCAAATATGAGAATGATATTGGAAACCCACTCAGTTAGCAGAACAGGGTAAATGAAACTAGCACGCAAAATTTTTTCAACCTCTACTTTGATGGCAGTGGCTTTCTTTGGATGAACAGGACGAAGTCGTTGGTGCACTGGTTTGAAATCGGGATACATATTAATAGTGTGTTCAACTATACTAGTATCTATGCCTGGAATTTCCTCGTAAGACCAAGCGAATACGTCACGAAATTTGCGAAATAGAGAGCGATATGAATCAAGTTCATATGGAGAACAAGATACACTGACATGAATATTTTCTACAACGCCAGGTTTGGTCGAAATATTGATAGAAATGGTTTCTTCATTATTTGATAAGTTTTGCTCGGAATCGATTGCATTAATCGGTAAAGAATTCGAAAAGAAAGTTTTGATGGATGGGTGATATAGCTCACTGAGATTGTTTTCCTCATAATCAGGAAGATGGGAACGATGATGATAATATTCCCATGGTTCTCCTTCTGACATCATAGCTTCCAAAATATTTTCATCTGTCAAAAATTTTGGGGAAAATGGATCAAATGGAGTACCAAAATCTAAGGAACGATCAACCCAAACACTCGGCAACACTGATTTCGTATTTTCCGCCCAAGCCAAATAGATTGATTGCTATGCTAGCTCAATAGGGTTGGGTGGTAGAAATTCATCCAATGCAGAAATATCAGAATCACCCTTACTCTCCCTTAAGCCAAATAGAGTGGAAGAGATCATGTAGCAGGTCTCTATACCTGCAATTTCTACCGACGTCGCGAGCGGCGGTAATGAAAAGGTTCCCATAAGAGTGGAATCCTTTAAGAGTCCTACATCAATGTTCTGAATTTCTAGTTGGGGTAAGTGAACAAATGGAACACTTCCATTTACTTGCGAAGGAGAGGCAAAAAAGGATAATTGATTAATGACTGTGATTGTACCTTTATGTATAAAGGAAATCATTCGAAAGTACGTAGAATCAATGTCAGTCATCGCATATACCCATGGTATTCCACGTAAAATATTATAGTCAAGGGGTCCGTCAACAACCTCGACATTAATTTTTACTTTTTTTCCCCCTAGTTCAACATGCAGGTTATTGATAGTACCACAAGGTTTATATGTTCTTCCATCAAAAGCCTTCAACATCATTGATGATTGTGATAATCGCGGCGAGCCAAGTGACTTCCAACAGTTTAGAGACATAATGCATGTAGATGCTCCCTCATCAATAATAGTGCGATGAACAAGGTGATTGAGAACATTTACTTGTATGGAGAATGTCAATTCTGCCGGTAGCTGTGGTACATAGCCCGTATAATTAAAGATGACAAGATTAGAATCAGTCGCATCAATTCCACCGATGGCCGAAAATAAAGATTTCTTCTGGGAAGGAAAATTTTGTAATACCTCAAGAGCAGACATAGCTGAAGGGGATTGAGCCAAATATTCAACTATATAATAATTTTGTGCAGCTCTTGCTCGAGGATTATATGTCGATTTATGAATTACTCCCTTTGGTGGCTTAATTGTCAATTCAGAAATAACAGTAGGTGGTACTGATTCATTATATGGATTTGTTGTCGAGGTAGTACGTTGATCAGTGGCTAGCCTACCATAATATTTATTCCGCGTCGACACCAAAATATCTTGTGAAGGTTTTGTGGTGGATAACATTAACACTTGGGAACTAGGAGCTGGATCCGTAGCAACCAAATTGGTGTCTGGATTTTGAAATGGGTCTGTCAACACAGCTGATGCATGGGAAGTCTTGATGATTTTTGAGACTTAAGTATGGTGAGGAAAATCCCTAACAAAGTGTTCCTCATTACATATTATGCATGGATAACGAGGTTTCCGTGGTCTAGATGGTTGATTAGATGATCTTTCTTGCGGGTTAGAAGTTTTCTTTTTCTTTGATTTCCCTTTTTTCTTACTTCCTGGTTGCTTATCACTTTTGCCTTTGTAAAATGACATGGCATTAATTTCGAAAGTAGGATCAGGATCAGATGCAGTAGCGTGGTGTGTGTTTGTAGTGCCTATCAAGCTGTCTCTAGCATGAGAGTCCTTTATTTGAGGAGGAACATTGAAATTAGATTGCGACGCATTAGGGATTTTTTCATAGAGCATGCCGAACTGAGTGTAAATCAAGTCTAAATATTGGGCATGAGCGATAACTTGCTCTTCTATGATGATGCCACCCTTAGCCACATCCTCAGTTATAGATGGTAACAGGGACTTAATGAACCATTCAACAAGGATTTGATCCGGAACAAATGTCTTAACCATTCATTGACGGTGATGCCACTCATGAATATGATCAGAAATGTGAGTAGCATTAGTCTGTTTGAAGTTGGTCAACAGTTCCGTTCCAGTTTTATATATGATCGGTAACTGTAAATCGATCAAAAAGACAGCATCTAGGGCACTGAAATTGTCAAAAGAAGCTCTAGGTAACTCAATATACCATTTAGCAGCTGCACCTGTAAGCATATGTTGGAAAAGATGTAGTCGAACAAAATCATCATTCAGGGAATTTGATGAACACCATAAATGATAAGTCATGACATGAGTCGACGGATCTTCTCCAGGGTTTCCATTGAATTTAGGAATATCAGAGGGTAATTTATGAGGTATCATCAGCCACCAAGGATCATAATTTATAGGATCATTGGTTAACCGGTTTAAATCTGGTAATTCCAAGGCTGCAACAAAAGGCAACTGTCGATTAAGGTTAGGTTGAGCATAGCCAGGGTAAGATGGAATTTCTTGGGAAACAGGCCTTTGAGCACTAGCATACGGAATATGCTGCTGGTAACCCAGATAGGGGTTGTTTTGCATAGAAAACGCTTGAGGATTCTGTTGACCAAAACCTGGATATGTTACTTGTTGAAATGAAGTTTGAGGCATTTGCACTTGTGGCTGCCAAGGGGTTTGTACACCAATGTTATAACCCAAAATAGTATAACTTGGATTTGGTTGATATGTATAACCAGGTTGCGGTTGTGACATCCCATAAAATGTTACACCAGCTTGTGAATAAATGATGCCTGATACAGGTTGTTGTAAATTAACCAAAGGATTTTGAGTCTGTGGACCCAACATTTGATGATATTGAGTTGAAGGACCCACTTGATAAGGTTGATGTACAGTATTTTGAGTCTGTAACAGGGGTATAGATGTATTAACAAGTGGTAATGAAGTGGGTGTAATAGGTTGAACCAGTTGATACGAGTGTACAACCATTTGTGGCTGGATAGGCAGAGTGGGCTACCATTGACAAACATTCATGTCAACATTAGTTTGACCAAAAAGTGATGGAGTACTGTCATATTGGGTGACCAAAGGTTTCCCCCCAGCATAAGGAGGATAATAAGATGGAAAATAATTCTCTCCAAATGCTGGGAGTCCAGTTGATATGGTACTTAAAGGAATTGAGCCAAAAGGACCGACTTGATATTTCCCTGATGATGTATGTAATGAATCAAGCCGTTCGGTACTAACAATAGGACTACCAGTTAAAACACCAAATGATGACATTGGCAAAGACCATGATCATGAATATGCACCAGAGAAAGTGCCAGATAATGATTTGTAACCTGTTGGGACCAAAGGACGACTATGCAAATATGACTAGTGAGGTTGTGAACATCGAAAGAGTAGCGAGGGTAGGAGCTGATGTAATTGGAACAGCAGACCCAACCGAAGATGTTTGTTTAGAAATGGTTGTTTGACCAAATGTATACCCTTGAAAATCGATGGGAGATTGAATGGGAACAGGATCAACAAAATAATATGGAAACAATTGAGGAAAAGACTCGTACAGGTAAAGGTCCCCCCCAAAATGGGTTGGAGTTAAAGGTGTATCGTCTTGTGGGATTTCTTCAATCACAATTAAACCAGGAGGAAGAGCTTCATCATCAGGCCCAAAATATATTTCAGATGGTTGACTGTGTGATATAGGAGTTTCAGTAGCTACAGAAATTTGTGGGATGACCAAGGTAGGAACAACTTCCAGTTGTTCAACTTCAGGATTCAGATGTTCTGGAAAAAAAGAGACAAGATCTGGATCAATTTGTGATTGAACAACGTCGGGTCCAGGAGGTATGGTCTCAGCGATTGAATGGATCGTGACCACGAGTAGCTGTGAAGACTCTGTTTCGACAACAGTAGATGAACTAGGATGCGTGGAAATAATTTGAGCTAACTCTGGTTTAAAATATGATTTTTCTCCAGAGGTACGGATTGTACTTGATTCGGCAGATCATGATTGCCTTCACCTATCATAAGTAACTTCCGGTGGTAAAGGTGGTTTTAAAGCTAATCTACACAAACGATGGGGAATAGGATTTTGTTCTTCCATGATTACTGATTTATTTTAACCAAAAACAAATAAAAAAAAAGAGGTTAATGCTAGGCAAAAGGGTTTACCAAGAAACTGTGAACTGCAGAATACCTCCTGGAAAACCAAGAAGTACGGGCAGGAAATCTCCCTGAATGCTATGTTCGGCGTATCACAATTTCAAGGCGGTTGACTCAGTTCACTATGGATGGATAGCACCTAAAATTTGTCCTCCCAAATATACCTGAAGGTACGTGGAGGCCGAAGTCTGTATTAGCGTTGTCTGATGCGAAACCACATAGTGAGAGCACCCCTTTATACTTATCGTACTGTAACACTGCCTGATATACTCGAAAGTATGTGGACGAGATACGATATAATTACATACGTGGATAGAGGTATCACACTCGGAATGTATTTCAGACAAGTTAACGACAGCTACTATGTTTTACAACACTAGAACACGTCTCTAGCCTAGACCTTCTAAATGTTATCATTATGATTCCAATGCATTGTTAAGTAAATTGAGATTAATTTTATGTTGATCTTGCTTAACAATTTTCCTTTCAAAGGTTCACCGCGATGATGTGTATGAAATTCCTAAAATTCAAGATAAGAATGATAAGCAGCCTTTCACTTTCAGCTTTTTCAATGAAGAACCTAGCTACTAAGGGAAGAGAGCAAATAATTTGTGAGCAAAAAAATCAATGAGAAAAACAAATCAATGATTTCAAACCTAATGCACATTTCCTAATGTTCCTTTTGCAAAACACAAATTATTCTACATGCAAATGCAAATTTTTCTTTTCAGTTTCCTTAATGTCATGAATGCAAAAAATAAACTAGGTGCACTAAATCAATAATTCAAATGCTTTTTACTTTCGAGAAACGAAGAATACAAACAACAATTTCTCTTTTGAAGGAAAAACGAGGATTTCAACAACAATTTCTCCTATCAAGGAAATGAAGATTTTACGAAAATTTCCTATTTCGAAAGCAAATGATTCTTAATGCGACCATAAAAAGTACTTTTAAATCAACTTGTCAATGATAAAGAAAAAAAATTTTAAACCAACATTGAAAAAAATTTTAGTCAAAGGAGGAAGAGGTATATAGAGTCACTGGTCAATTGAGGATCAAACTTTTCAAAACACAGCAGCAAACAAAATTGAAGCAAAATGCAAAGCAAATTCAAGGGAATTTTGGTGTTTTTAGGAGTCAACGCAGCCTCCAAGGGGAGACAGTTCTCTGCAACGCAGGCTAGGAAGGGAGACAGTGCTCTGCAAAGCACTGTGTCCAGTCTAAGGGTGCGTTGGGCACAATATACAAAGAAAAATACTGCTATTTAACTCACTGTCTTTGCTAATTTGACTTTGAAAATGTTTAACATTGACAAGTAACAACTACTGGGTGGATAAACAAAGCAAATTAGAGGCTTAAACACCTAGAAGTAAGAGAAATTCTCCCCAGCAGAGTCGCCAATTTTTTGGGCTAGAATTGTGAATTACGGATAAATCACGCTTCCCTAGATAGGTGGTAGTCTAGAAAAATAGGTGAAATACTATATGACTATTTTTCCTAACTCAAAATAGATAAATAGAGAGGATTGGAGGCTTACTTGTTCAGTCGCTTCCAAATGGCTCCTTATGTCACTTCTGTTGCAGCTTCAAATTCAAACGGTTTTGTGTTGAATGCTTCTTGCAAGAAAGAACACTGAAAAAATAGAAGATGCAATAATATAGATATTTATTCAAGCTAGTTAGCTAAATCAGTAAATCATAAACCATACACATCAACTAAGATCTTGCAATATGGAAAATCAAAGCCAATATAGATGCATATATGGAAAAATAAGCAGTACTCCTTATTGATGATAGAAGGAGAGGTTACAACCCAGTGACTAATTTGAATTGACCTTCTAGCATCGTTCCCAAGCCTCATCATAGTATAAATCTCTCCAGCAGTAGCTACACAAATCTAGCTCTCAATTGAAAATTCTCCAGCATTTATCTACTCAAATTCTTCCTCCTCAAGAACTTAGATCTGTGCTCAATTTACAGATGAACTGTAGGTTGTTTTTCAATAAATGACTTTCCAATAATAGGAAAGACATGTTTCCAGTCATGTAGATGTCAAATGGACACTTGGATCCGAAGCTTGACACATGTAAACTCTTCTAGAAGGCACTGGCCAAGTGGAGATTCCGGAACAATGAGAATTTCACTTCGAATGTGACCAACGCACCTGTGAATGTCAGGAACTGCTTTGCAAGCAGTCTTGCATGGGGCTACCTGCATATGCAATGCACTTAGGCCCCTTAGAGCCTACGTTGGTGAGCTCTTGTATGCTATATAATAAGCTTCAAACCATGGAAACCTTTGCTTGATGAAAGTCTTTCTTGATTTGTCTTGTTTCTTGTCTTAGGGCATGTAGAAACTGAAATGATAGGGAATGATAGACCCCTAATCATTGGTCCTGGAGATGATGTTGAGTTAACCAGGTCATTGGGAATGGTGCCCAAATTGACCTATAACACACATAGCTAATTGGAATATTAAATTTTGATTTTTCTCTTAGATAGAGGAATAAGAGGGTATGGAGACCCATAGATATCCTTAGTAGAAATAAAATACACTCCTAGTGAGAATGGAGGTCATCTAAAAATTGGATTGAAAACCCTTAAGTGTGAAAAGGGGTTGGAGCATGAAGACTGAGTCAACTTTGATCAAATCAAACAACGCTGTTATGGAGGAGTGGCATTCATGGTGGGAAAACGCAGTTTTGGAGGGAGATTGATTGCATGGAGGTAGTGACCTAATTGAGTAGGGCCAAGGGTGAGGAAGCTCGTAACTTATATAAGGAATATTATGGTAGCCATATGGGGACAGGTTTTGATTATTATTTTGATATGTCTGTTTAGACTTGTTGCTCTCTTCAGCTATTTAGCCAAGATTGTAGTGTTGTTCAGCAGAGGGTGTTCCCGGTCAGGAATCCCACCTCTTTCCTTGAGAGGACTCTTGGGAGGGTATTGCACTACCTTGTCCACTATCTGGCATCAGTCCAAGCTACATATTTTTTGTACAGTGCAGTTTCTGTGGAGTATTGTGTTGTGTTGCAGGGTGCAGCAATGGAGAGTTGGTATGGGTCACTTCCTTGCTTGATTTCAATTGGAGTAAAGTTTCCTTCCATTGGGAGACCATCAAGGGGAACCCCTGAGCTTTATTTCATCATCCAACATTAGGATAGAGTACTACTATCAGTCACAGTGCAGTTTTCTGAAGGAACTGCGTTATTTCAGTGTGCAATTGCAGAGAAGGGTTTGGAGCCCTAGTTGAGGGAGATAGGTTCTCAGTGAGGGGATCATCCTTTCATCTGGAGAATCAATAGGAGGAGTTCTCATACATTTCCATATCAGATCAGAAACCTCCTATCATCTATCTAGTTGTAGATATTATTAAGCCCTAGGGCCATATTTGTATGCATTTTTGTATATTTCAGGAAACCCTTCCTGGGTTGTCTTCGAAATGTTCTTGGGAGCTTAGATCTCCGTTCCCGCATTACTTGAGCTATATAACAACATATCCTCATTGATATATCATTTATGTAGCATTTATGCCCTAAAACTGTGTTGTCATGGCTCATGGCACTTGTATGGTAGTATTTTTACATGTATTCACATATTTGCTTAGAGGAGGCTTGTTTTATATTGCTTAAGTGACTAGTTCCTCAACATCTTGTGCCTATTATTTGCTGATATGTTTAATAAGATGGCTCTAAATTTTTCTCATATCATGGTGTGTTGATTTATTCATTGATATTTCCAGTTTTGTGTTCATATATTGTTGCTTCCCCATTTGGGAATATTACAGTGGTATTAGAGCATAATCTTGGCTCAGCCTGTGGATCTCAGCCATTATGCTTTCATGAGAATAAGAATAAGGAGAAAGAGATCATAATGATGGAAAGAATGAGTTTTATCTCATCTCTTTTTAGATCTAATAAGGACCTCACCAAGGAGGTCAAGCAAAGAAATATGGAGAAAATAAGTGAAACCACACTAGGGTTTTAAGATGAGGAAGGTCCATGTACTTCCTATCAACAAAAAGGAGATCTCGTATTGCATAGAGCTCCAAAGAAACATACTATGCCCTTTCCTCTTGAAGAAGAAGACAGTAGGCATGGAGATGGAGGACATTTAGATCATGAGATTCTAAGTGAGTATCTAGCAGGATATAAGTCTCAACCTAGATCTTTCAAGGAGAATCTAACTCTCCCACAGTTCATTCAGCTCAAGGAAGAAAGAAGACCTTGCAGAAATAGATTTCTATTGCCTACATTTGATGGGTCATACACATGCACAACAAGAGCTTGGGGAAGGAATTTGGATGCATTTTTTATAGGCCTTGATGTTTCATTACATGGAGGCATTCCACCACGGAGACCCCCTGATTGGAATATGAATAAAGAGTTCTCTCAACATGGTGCAATATTGATATATTTGGCTAAAGAAGGAGCCTTGGGAGGAGCTAGCATGGTGCAAAGAACCTTTGATGGGTTAAAAGGAGGAGTGAGCAACTTTTTGATATGGACATTTCTATCTCCCACTCATCTATTTGGCTGAAAGACGATGATTCAGAAATCTATGATGACATGAGCATGGTTTCAAAGGGCTACTCCATAGCCTTGGAGCAGTAAATGATACTTCCACACATGAGGAATATTTCTGAATATGACAAGAGGTTATTGACAATCTTGTATGCATATGTATATTTTACTCAAAGGTTGATCAAAAAGTTTGACAAGAAGAAATTATAGGGAAAGAGGCCTTCACCACCACTTGTTGCAAGAGCACTTGCATCAGGAGAAAGAACCCTCATCTTTGCAAAGTGGTCTTCATCTCTTTACATTCATAGTCCCATGCACTATTCTGGAGATGCATGAGGAGGAGGAGACTTGTACCAGCGTTGATGCAGCCATAGAAGGGAAGCCATCATCATCAGTAGTTGGGGAATCTATCACACCGGAAGAAGGAACCCTTGTAGTAGTACAAGATGCTCCCAAGCTTTACCAAGGTATGCACATGTTTCCACTTTCTGTTATTTCAGCACATCATATAGAGGATTGTGGGAATGTACTTTTGCATGACCTAGGGTCAAAGCACATTTCTGATTTGGAGTAGCAGACTATCACTGCGTTGAGGACCCTTGATGTGTTCAAGGAGGAGATATATAGTCATCTTATCATATCATTGTTGAGTTGCACACAACTCTTGGGGTTGGAGTGTAGAATTTTGGAGGATGGGATGAACATTGTCTTGAGCAGAGCAATGCAAAACTATGTGTTCAGCATTGAGCATAATCTTGAGATAGCATATGCACCATTATGGAGATCACCAATGCTGTCATTGAGCAGTAGTGATGAGTTTGGGGCCCAACCTTTATTGGAGCATTCCAATGACCATTCTACATGTGTAGCAAGGGATAGGTAGATTGTTGATGAGAGACATCTTATCTTCCATTGTTATGATGGATATTTATTGATGAGCACTTCATTGCTCAATAAGAAGATTTTGCCTTCAATATATTTGGACCCTTATGGTATCAACTTGGTCATTGAGAAGTGGTCTTCATTTGGAGATCTCCAGGAGATTGCATTTCAACATCCCATGAAATGCAAAGACAGAAATCTGATTTGGGAGGATGGTATTCTTCATTGGAGGGATTCCAATATTGGGCATAATGATAGACACTCACCATTGTTTGGATGGGTGATGTTGATGAGCAAGAGGCTGGAAAGCCACTTGCAGATCTATGACACAGGGCAGCAGGAGGCAAGGCTGTATCGGTTACTCTTGAAATTGTTTGGTCATCATATGACACATTTTATTTCAAAGAGTAGGTTGGTGGATGGGACTTGGCATGGCACTTGCATCATATGGCAGCAAGGAGTTTGGGTGTAGTGGGGTGATGTGATATCTTTCATTTCAACCATCATGTTGTTGCTCCATATTTTATATGATGATGGTGTGGGGCGGCAACAAGAGTTGTTGTTTCTTTGAAAACTCTTGGGAGAGTATGGGCTGATTTTCTCCCATGCTTTGCATGATGTTGCAGGAGTCGGTGATTGCACTATCCTGGTGCAAGGGGGATACTCCTTAGCCTTGGAAGATTAGGAGGTACTTCCACTTTGGAAGGAATATCCCATATATAGTAGCATTATGTTAAATGACTTTGACATTTGGCATGTCAAAGAATGGGGCTATGAGATGACAACAACCTTATTACAAAGGCCAACAACGTTGTCACTTGGGAGCTTGGGTTTGTTGATGGAGTGCTCCCAGGATCACTTCACATATGATGCACTTGATGAACAAGTAGGAGATGAGAGTGATGGAGTAGAGGATGGAGACATCTATTACCATGATATGATCTTCTTGACTTGGATCTCCAAGCATTAGAAGAATTCTTTGCATGCAGCACATGGTCCATTCCTTTTCATGGAGATATATCATACCACTATGGAGGGCTCATTCATGGACCTTATTATCAGCTTACTCTCATTACATGGTAAGAATTATGTTTTTTCATTTATTGATTATCTAACATAGTATTTTCATTCTCTTACCATCCTTATCCAATGCATTGCTCCACAAGAGGGAACGCCTCTATTTGCGCTTCATGGTCATTTTCGGACAAAAATCTATGATGGAGATAGCCATTTCTTGTGTGGATTTGGGCAAGTGTTGTAATATTTCATGTATTCTTAGTTGATATGAAATTCCATCTACTATTTACTAGTGGATAAGATGACATGCACAACTAGCAATTTGTTGGGAGACAACTTGCTACATCATGTTCTGAAACTAGTGTTAGTAAAACTGCGTTGTGACTACTTGGGAGACTATTGGTACCTTTTGGCACTGTGTAAAAAATTCAATACCTATCTCATTTGGATTCCATATGATGATAATGTCGTATTCATTTTATATGGGATGATCTGGGCAAGAACCAAAGAGTGGGTCTTTGAGGATCCAATTGCCTTTTTGCTTCATGAAGGCAACATTATTGCAACCCAAATTCAGTAGTAGATTTACAATTATCATAAGTGGAGAGAGAGACAACGTGGGATGGACAATTTGATCCATCATGTTCAGCTATGCAACCCACCTACTTTGCAGGAGCTTAAGGTGGAGGAGATCTTTCATGAGTTGTCATGTTGGAGGGTAACTCACTTTTTGTGGATGATAGCTTGGGGATGGAGGCTTCACATGGGGATGATAGTTCCCAATATATTTCAGATTCCATAACTCAAGAATGCATCAAGACCACATATAATTGCTTCCATGGATATCCCACTTGTTCATGATGAGAGCCATTTGGGAGGAGAAACTTCGAGACTTATTGATGAGATAACATCTTGTTCATTGGAGGAACTTATCATATGAGGATGCTAGAGGAGGAAGAGGAGAGGCTCTTCAGTTCTATCCTTGCAGTTTTTTGAGGACAAGCAACATTTGGGAGGGGAGGACTGTAATATTCCTAGATTAGCACATAACTAATTGGAATATTAAATTTTGTTTTTTCTCTTAGATAGAGGAATAAGAGGGTATGGAGACCCATAAATCTCCTTAGTAGGAATAGAAGACATTCCTAGTGAGAATGGAGGTCATATAAAAGCTATATTTAAAACCCTTAGGTGTGAAAAGGGGCTGGAGCATGAAGACTAGGTCAACCTTGACAAAATAAAATAACATTGTTATGGCAGAGTGGCATTCATGGTCGGAAAACGCAAAGTTTGGAGGGATATTTATTGCATGGAGGTAGTGAGCTAATTGAGTGGGGCCAACGGTGAGGAAGCTCATAACTTATATAAGGATGAGGATGGCATCCATACGGGGACAGGTTTTGATTATTATTTTGATATTTCTGTTTAGACTTGTTGCTCTCTTCAGCTGTTTAGCTAATATTGCAGTGATGTTCAGCACAGAGTGTTCCCGGTCAGGAATCCCACCTCTTTCCTTGAGAGGCCTCTTGGGAGATTATTTCACTACCTTGTCCACTATCCGAAATCAGGCCAAGCTACATATTTGTTGTACAACATAGTTTCTGTAGAGTATTGTGTTGTGTTGTAGGGTGCAGCAGTGGAGAGTTGGTTTGGGTCGCTTCCTTGCTTGATTTCAGTTGTAGGAAATTTTCCTTCCATTGGAAGACTAGCAAGGGGAATCCCTGAGCTTTATTTCATCATCCATGATCAGTCTAGAGTATTGCTATCAGTCACAACGTATTTTTCTGAAGGAACTACGTTATTTCAGTGTGCAGTTGCAGAGAAGGGTTTGGAGCCCTAGTTGGGGGAGGTAGATTATCAGTGAGGGGATCAGCCTTTCATCTGGAGAATCAATAGGAGGATTTCTCATACATTTCCATATAATATCAAAAACCTCCTATCATCTATCTAGTTGTAGATATTATTCAGCCCTAGAGCCATATTTTTATTTCTGCATTTGTGTATATTTTAGGAAACCCTTCCTGAGTTGTTTTGGAAATGTGCTTGGCAACTTAGATCTCTGTTCCCAACATTTTTTGAGTTATATAACAATAGATCCTCATTGATATATAATTTTTGTAGCAGTTATGCCCTAAAACGACGTTGTCATGTCTCATGGCACTTGTATGGCAGTATTTTTAAATGTATTGACATATTTTCTTAGAGGAGGCTTGATTTATATTGCTTGAGTGACTAGATCCTCAAGATCTTGTGCCTATTATTTTCTGATATGTTTAATAAGATGGTTGTACATTTGTCTCATATCATGGTGTGTTGATTTATTCACTTCTATTTACAGTTTTGTGTTCATATATTGTTGCTTCTGCATTTGGGAATATTATAGGAGGTTGTCTCATCATCATTAAGAGGTTATTTTTGTAGTTCCTCTTTTGAAAAATAGATCTCCATGTCTTCCCTTTGAGAAGAGAGCTCTTTATAAAGTGGGGATATTTCCTCTAGCAAGGTATTCTTCAAGTATTTAACCCCCTCAATAGTTTTTTGAAATGGAGTTGGATTTATAGATCCTTCCAACTCATGCAAAGGTTTTGTTTGTTTATTATTGGCTAGCTCAACCAAGGAAGTTTTAGAATGTTTTTCATTAAATATTTTTACTAACCTCCTAGTGAACCTTGCATAAGTAGATATATTTGCATCTTTTAATGAAGAAGATTCATAAAACCACCAAGCATAAGCCTTACCTTCAAGGTGCAGCGCTGCTACTCTAATGGCTTCATCTTCTGAAACTTGGTGTTGCTACAAATAGGTGTCTAGCTCCTCCACCCAAGCCCTAGATGAACATTTAGGTGGCCCATAAAAAGTAGATAGAAATAATATAACCACATCATGCTGCTTGCACCTTGTGCTTCTATCATGGTTTCTAGGTCTTCTATCCTCTTTTATCTTGCAAAACCCTTGGAAGTTTAGATGATCTCTAAATCTCTGAGTTTGAGATTCATACTCTTGAAGATAGTCCCTAGGAGTCTCCTCCTTTGGTACATCTCCTTCCTCCATCTCTTTTGCTATGACCCTAGGAACGATACCATGTTGTAGATATGATGGTGTAGCTGAATGATCACACCCATAATGTGAAAATATAGAGATTTCTTCATGTACAAGCCCTCTTGGAAAATCTCTACATCTCTTCATTCTCATCTCTTTGATGTCTCTGCCAATGCACTTCATAGTTTGAAGAAGACGTTTTGAGAACTCCTTCCCTTCTGATAATGAATTTTTTCCTTCATCTCTTCTGCAAACCTTCTCCTTTCTATGAGAAGCCTCCTTAGATGACATAATGGCTGAAGTACACAGGCTGAGCCAAGATTATGCTTTGATACCACTGTAATATTCCCAAATGGGGAAAGCAGGAATATAGGGCATGAATATGAAATTAGTAGAAAATATCAACACATTACATGTGAGCCAAATGATAGATCCATGGTATTATGTATAACAGCAATAAATAAGTACAAGATCTTGGGGATCAAGCCCCTCAAGATAGGCAAAAGAAGCCTCCAATGACAAAATGCACCCAAAACATGTAATACACTGCTACACAAAATACTAAAGCAAGAAAAATGCAATTTTAGTGACTAATACTGCAGCTGGAACATATAAATAAATGGATATGAAAATATCATGCTCCTACAAGGCCAAAAATGGAGATCTATTCTACCATACACTTTTCCTAGACAACCCAGGAAGGGTTTCTGGAAATACACAAAATATAAATGGTGGATCTAAAGCCCTAGGGCTAAATATGCACTGCAACTAAAGCACGTAGAAGGAGGTGGATGAATCTGATGTAGATATGAAAGAAATCCTCCAAAATACTCCCTCAATGAAGGGTTGATCCCTTCAATGGAAAGCAAACACTCGAAATGGAGCACTAAACTTACCCCTACAACAGCTCACTAAAATAACACAGATTTGGACTGGAATTGCACTTTAGGGCATAAAATCACCTAGGCCTGATGCCAAATATACAAGATAAGCCCAAGGGGATCCTTTACTATCCTTCCAATGGAAAGAAACCTTCATCCACTGCAAAAGTAGCTTAGAAAATACCCAATACAATCTTCCACTACTGTACCCTGCAAATCAGCACATCTCTCAATAGAAACTATGTTGTACCACAAGACGGAAGCTTAGCCTAAAAACCTTAATGTGGAAATGTAGTGCAAAGCTCTTCCTATGAGGCCTTTCAAGGATAGAGGTGGTATTCCCAATAAGGAACACCCAGTGCGAAAAAACACTACAATATTAGATAAACATCTGAAGAAAGCTTATATGTCTAAACAGACCATATAATAAAAAACATAACATATCATAACATAATGAATATGGTTTGCATCCTCTTCCTTTTATAAGATATGAGCTTCCAAACCCTAAGCCCCATCCATTAATGACACTACTTCCATGTAATGTGTCTCCATCTAAAACTGTCTTGTCCCTCCATTAATGTCCACTCCTCCATGAAAACGTTGTTGATTTGGTCAAAGTTGACCCAGTCAAAATTCCCCAGCCCCTTTTCACACCTTAGGGTGCTTTATTAAGCTGACAATATGATCCACTTTCACATGAGAAGTGGTTTTATTCTTGATAAAGAGATTTATGGGTCTCCCTACCCACTTATTCACCTATCTAAGTGACAAAACAAAACTTTAATATTCCAATTAGCTGAAAGCTAATTTAGGAATATTACATAAATAACCTTGTTGACATAGAAAAATGGGACAAAGAGTCTATATAAAGTTCCACAATCTAGGAGAGTGAAGTGACTAGGTCCATTCTCTGCATATCTAAAGAGAGGCATCCACCAAAAGGATAGCTTCCCACCCCCAAACCCCCCACACACCCAATCCTAGCCTACATATTGTGTGACGAATGTGACTATTTAATCACTTAGTGCCCAGATTTAGTATCATTCCGAAAATGGTACCCAATCAATCTCGTGGTCTAAATGGATTGGAAAAAAAATACACCAGTCTTGTCTAATATTCCAAGATAACTGCCCACGTGATGTAGAGCAGTCGGTGATGGGGTGCGCTCTTAAGGAACTTTGTCTGCAAAGTCACCGATTTGAAACTCGTGGGTGGGATGGGAGGAGAAAAAATGGAAAGATTAAGATTAGTCTAAACTACCAAAAAATAAAAATAAAAAAATTCGAAGATAGCCACCACGCTTGGCATTTCCCCTATGCCCCCCGATTTTAACTTAGGCTAGACATCATGCACTCATTTGTCACCAATAATCTGGATATAGTTGTTTTCAAGTTACAACAACATAGGTAGTCGATAATAACAAGGCCTAAACCCCATTGTCACCAACCACCTAAGACCACGAAGGCAGTCCCTCGCCCCAACGAGGTAAGAAGCAAATAAAACATATAATGTGCCTTATGTGCTAAAAATGACCACATGCTTCATAAATTTTGGGAGCTTAACAAGTTCACCGACAGTCTTCGTATGGTCACACCCATACCTTACATTCATCTCTCTAATCAAGAGAAGATCATGTGTTGTTATTGCTGAATTTTCTCGCAATTTCACCACATAATGAATTTCCATTACCTTCCAAAGTTAAGAGTGCCTAGAGCAGCGTTAGAAGAAAAACTATCAAAGGAGCCAAATCACATAAGATCTAATACTAGGAGATGGTAGAAACGAAGAAATACACATTCACGTAACCATCCCCCATCATCATCCTCTAATATGATGATTAGTACTGGTCTCATACAATATACTTAGTGAGTACTTTTACTCCATGCAACATTTTCATGAGCCATGATCATGATACAGATAAATTCCCTATGTTGCGAACATTTTGACACCTCTGCATCTGTGAAAATATTCACATAAAATAAGATATCTATACCCTTTTTACACTACCAAGAGAGCATGAATCTCCTCTCACTAAAAAAAAAACAAACATCATGGACATTATTCTGCCATGTAATGTTGATGATACACAACACCATATACGATTCATCTCATCATGCATGGGAACCATGACTCGTGTTGTCTCCTCATCATTCCCAGGTGTCGCGACCGATGCAACTACCACAATGCTAGTAGTACCTTCAATGGTGCCAACCCATCCCATCTGCACCTTTTCTACCTCATCTGGTTCCACGACATCAACCACATAATCATATTCATGTATGTCGAACAACAATGTTAGGCCCAAACAAATTCCTCATTGCCTCACAAAAAAAAAATCGCCCTTAGAAATCCTGTTTCACTCTGATGAGGATATATAAGAGGCCATGATGGAACTGTATTTTCTATGGGATGCAATGCATCATCGCTAATTTTTTCATCCAGAAAATTTTTTTGTGCCTTGCAGCATAAAATCCTAGGATATTTACGCCATTGAATAAAAATACTTCTTTCCCTCAAGAAATGTATATTGGTTCAAGAACCCTATCCCAGCACTCGATGTGTTTCAGGAAGGAAATATTTCAAATATTTCGCCAACAATTAAGGTGAATATCTCGAAAAAACCAGGAAAAACTGAAGAAATTGCACTGGGGGCAGCATCCTCCCCAGTTGAGGTAGTCGCGTATACAAACCTATTACAAGAGTATAGGGATATCTTCACTTAGGATTATTTATAAATGTCAGGGTTAAGCCCCACCATTATAGAGGATCACATTGACACTTGGCATGATATATCCCTCGTCTGCCAAAATAGTGTAAACTACACCCATCCAAAGTAGAAGCGATCAAACAAAAGATAGAGAAGCTTCACAAAGCTGGATTCATCTACCCAATCGCTTACAAGTCTTAGGTTTATAACTCTGTACCCATCATGAAAAAACAGGGCACCATTTGAGTCTATACTAATTTTTGATATTTAAACAAAGCTTGTCCCAAAGACAAATACCCCACTCCTTTCATCAACCAAGTCATTGATGCTTGCACCAGTCATGAGGCCTTGTCCTTCATGGATGGATTCTCCAGGTACAATCAAATTCAGATCAAACATACAAATCCGTATAAGACCACATTCACCACCCCTTGGGGAAAATTTTCATATCAGGTTATACCCTTTGGTATTAAAAACGCGGGAGCCACCTTTCATCGGGCCATGAACTATATATTCCATGACTTGGATCAAATTATCTTAGCCTACTTGGATGACCTTATAGTATGATCCAAGAAACGAGATGACCATCTGGAAGATTTAATTTTGGTATTTCAACGGTGCTGACACTACAACCTATGCTTGAACCCTCTCAAGCGTGTCTTTTACGTTAATGCAATCAGACTGTTAGGATTTATAGTATCCCAACAAGGAATCAGAGTTGACCCCCTCAAGGTCCAGGCAATCAAATAGGTGCCACCACCCAAAACACTAAAGAAAATTCGAAGTCTGCAGGGAAAATCCAACTTCTTACGATTCTTTGTCCCTAAATATTCCACTCACACGCATGCCTTCCTGCGCCTGTTGCATCAGGACATTCCATTCAAGTGGGATGATCAGGCTCAAAAGTAATTGGAGGCACTGAAAGACACCTTGTCTTCAACCCCCTTGGTTAGCCCACCCAATTACGACAAGGACTACACCTTATACCTATCTATGTCAAATACAACCATAGCAGGGGTGTTAGTCAAAGATGGACCCGAAAAAAAAGAGCATGTAATTTATTACGTCAGGAACAACCTAGCTAGCCCTAATTTGAGGTATCAGCCAGAAGAAAAAACTACCCTAGCCTTAGTACACGCAGTTCAAAACCTTCGAAATTACATCATCCTAAGGAATACAATAGTCATAGAAACTATCAACCCTGTGCGATATTTTCTAACTATCCATATGATGAACCATAAGTATGTCGATGGATAGTTATACTGCAGGAATTCAACCTACATTTTAGCTCCCCCAAGAGTAAGAAAACACTAATCCTAGCCGAATTCATCAATTATTCACCAAGTGCGACCCAAGGATGACTCACTACCCGATGAATATTTGTTCTTAGTGACGACCGAAGACCCTTCGTACGGCGACATTCTTCTGTTTCTGCGAACCCAAAAGTTCAAACCTCAGCTCACCTGTGATGATAGAAGGCACATAGTCCATTAGCCCCCCCCCCCCCCCCGATACCTTCTAATGGGAAACTTCCTTTATCGAAGAGGCATTGACACCATTTTGCGTTGATGCCTCACTCACGACCAAGTTGAACAGGCCCTAAATGACTCCTAGAGTAGGGATTGCGGTAACCATCTCTTCGGAATGTCCACCACCCAAAAATTCCTACATGTTGGTTACTTTTGGCTCACCCTATTCCACGATTTCATATAAGCAGTCAAAAGGTGCGAACGATGCCAATGCTTCACTCATAAGGTAAGAGCACCTCCAACTCCCCTACACCCAGTCATTGTAGCAGGACCCTTTTGCAAATGGGGCATCGACTTCATGACTTGCAACACTACATCATGTGGAAACCACAAATACATCATATTAGTCATAAACTATTTAACCAAATGGGCAAAAGCCATGCCCACATACAATAACACCGCAGAAATCGCAACTCGGTTTCTCTTCAACCATTTCATCACATAGTTCGGTGTACTAAAGGAGTTAGTCTCCAAACATGGAAATAATTTCAAGAATGAAATATTCCAGGAGCTATCCCATCACCTTCGGTTCATGCACGATTTTGCGTCACCATACTTCCCCTAGTCCAACGACTAGGTAGAAGTTGTTGACAAAATAATTAAAACAATGTTACAGTGCATGGAAAACAACCATATGGTGTTTTTAGCCTTATGGGCATACCGCACAGCAGTCACATACTCAACAGGGTTCACACCTTTCTAGTTGGTATATGGAGTAGAGTTTGTGCTTCCCATTGAGCGTGAAATCCCCAACTTACACACAGCCATCGAACTCCTCACTGATACTCAGCCTCTAGAAAAATGATTGGTTCATTTAGAGCTCATCGACAAAATTTGATGAGAATATCTCCAACACAATGAGGCTCGCAAGAAAAGATTAAAATCATCATTTGACCGCAACATCACCCCTCGCTCATTTTTGGAGGGGGAGCTAATCCTTCACTACGATGTTGAAAAATATCCTTAGCACCTGTTATCACAAAATATGACCTGATAGGCTGCTCATCAAGTAGACTCTGAGTAACTCTTTCAAACCAATCTTTTGGCTGAGGCTTAGCCTCCTCAACCTAAGAGGGCTCTCTCAATAGGTTTAAGATTTTTGATTAATGATTAGATAGATGGTTAACTCTATGGTTTATGATTTTATATGTTTATAGGTTGAAAGATGGATAATTTCTACCATTGGGCTATGGAGTAAGTGACAGAGATAAATATAACAAATAAATCTTCTTATAAAACTAAGGCTTGTATATACTTCAATGAAAGAGTGACACATTCATAAAAGTCTCAATAACTCGAGGTTCAAAGGAAGTCAGAGCATGTGGTTCATGAATTCTGAGTAATGATACATCAAGGTATTGAAAAGGAAAGTATTAAAAGTGATTCATCAAATATTAACACTTAAAGGAATTCAGAGCATGAATGACCATGAATTATGAGTAATAAGTGTTTAAAACATTGAAGAAAACCTTTCAAAGGTAGGTTTTAGAAAACTCAATTCACCATAGTTCAACACTTAAAGGAAGTCAGATCACGTTTCTCCATGAATTCTGAGTAATAAGAATTAATACTATGGAAGTAAAACATATCAAATATAAAATATAAAACTCATTGAAGTACACTAAGAATCTCAGTTGTGCCAAGAAGAAAAACCCCTCTGCATTACTGATCACAGTCCATTACATAAAGCAACAATTTTGCCAAAAAGTCTTCAACCCTTTGCTAATTCGACCTAATTCTTCATATAGAGTCTTTAAAATCTTGGATTCCATGATCCACCACTAGGAGAATTCGATTTCCCATACATGACACCTAATCTACCCATAAAATGGACTTTTATTACAAAATGACAAGTAAACAGTCTTTGAAGAGTCCTAATCCAAATAGGAGTGAAACTCCTAAATATGCTTGCAAAAAATTTATATAAAATTTAATGCTTCCTTTTCTAGCTTCAATCCCATGAGGTCGAATTTCGATGATGCCTCCACCTTTGATGTATTCATGCTGATCATGACAAAAACTGCCCTAAAAACCAGGAGACATATTTCCTGTTTTTTCCCTGAACATTAGGTCTCGGGACAGAGCCTTTATCTTCTCATCCATGATTTATTTTGAGAAACTAAAGGAGGCTTTTGGATACCATGATGTATTGAACAAAATCCTCTCTCAGTTTTCTTAAATACCTCTCCTACTGCCCAGAAACTGTCTTTGAACAACCTGTGTAAAACTGGAAAATTCTGATTTCTGAAAATATGGCTTCAAATAAAGCCTTGTATCTCCCAACTGGTAACACTTGTGAGAAAAGTGAGATAGGATATTGTATATAGAGAGTTTATGAAGAGAAAAATCATCCAAAATTACAAAATACCTTTTTTTGTGGCCATAAAGTGATCTTGAAGTGAACTACTAAAACCAGAAAGAAAAGTTTTTCTCTCAATGACTTTCAGCAGTTTCATAGCGCAAGTGGAGTCATCAATTTCTCCCACCTCATAATGAATTTGAAGAACCTGAGAGAGGTTTTTGTAGTTAAGTATGTTAGGAAGAAAACCCACTTTTATTTTTCAAAAATAAGTTTTTCAGTTGCTCAGGAACCCCTTTGGAAGTTGACTACTAAAACCAGAAAAACAGAGCTTTTGATGAAAAAAAAAAGGTGTTTCAGTGGTTTCGTAGAGTGCTACAAAAATAGCAGCGTTTTAGTAGCACAAAATTGGTTTTTTACACTAGATGTGCTGTGAAAATGTGGTTTCATGGATTATTGCAAAAACATTTTTCATAATTTAAAAAACCTAACTTCTAAATGGATAATGGGACCTTTAAACCATGAAATGAGACTTCTAAACTTAATTTGGAAATGGAATTGATAAATTTGAGACTTCAACCCTATCACTTACCCCTTTAAGCATGAAATGACTCAAAACCTATTTAATACCATGACTAGAAACAAGGTAAACTTTCAAAGTTTAGAAATTTTTTTAAGGTGATAACAACACCCGTGTTATCACTGTAAAATCGTACAAGAAAAGGTGACATTATTTAATGTCAGGGAGAAGGATTTACAACGCTGAGAGACATTAGAGAATTTGAAAGTATTTAAAAATCTCTAAATTCTGAGGAAAAATCCAATTGCGTACAAGAAGGACTTGTCAAATGTGCCTTTACACGCAAAATTCTTCGATAATAGCACCTTTGCACACTTTTTTCTCCAAAATGCGCGCAATCCTGGGAGTGGCGGAAGTCACTTTCTGGGACCACAAGGCACACTCCATGGCATTGATTCCACACTTGAAGCCACCTAAGGATAGTTTCCCAAGCCTCCTTAGGACATCAAGGGAGCACACAATGGAATCACCCTCCTCTCTTGAGTCACTATAAAAAAATGTACCAAGAGAGGGAAGAAGAATTTGAATTCTCCTATAAAAAGACACAAGAGATGAGCAAAGGGAGAGCACATTGTTATGCTGGCCAGAATTTCCCTAAGAAATAAAAGCAGTGTGTGATCCGGAGTAGAAATAGAGGGCACTCAGTTGTTGGCCACCCAACAAATCCAGTCCACCATAGTAGAGAAAGGGAGACTTTGTGCCAAGGCAGCTCGGAAGTAAAGACATCCTTGCATCGAGACTTAGAACCCCTAGTTCTAAGGGTCCCTTGGAAAGTGGGTTAAAGTTTCATCCTCATTTCCTACCAGCACTCAATAAGAGGGGACATAAGCGACATCGTTTGGATTATTGAAGTTTTTTTACTCTAATTAGAGTTTTTGTGTTATTTGTTTTAGTTTTAGTTTAATTTTTGTGTTTTAATATGCATGATATTTCTCTATCTAGTATGTTTATGTTCTAGCATGTTCCACCAACTTGCTTGACTCCATTTATTTTATGCCTGTGACAAATAACTTAATATGGAAAACCACACCCCTTAAGTTGGTGTGATTTCGTACATACGTGCACCAAACACACTAACACAGGATTGGTGACTCCACTAAATTTATTTCCAAGTTTATGTGGTTGTGTCTTTTTGCAGAGACCTTCGTATTTGTTGTGGAGTTGGGCTGGAGCAGCCCCCTTTCTCTCCTTCATTGCCTAGTTCATCCCAAGTGACAGGCTGAAGCTGAAGAGCTCCCAAAAAATACACTGCAGGAATTTGCGCGCATTTCTCACAAGCAGACGCGCCCCAAGGTGCACGTTCAGAGCTGACCTACGCGCAGACATCACACCTGTTTTAGCCTTTTGTGCACAAAAAACAGAATGAGAATTTTTTCCAATAATTCCATCTTTCCCTGCTTATAAAGGTGCCTGGCAACCCATAATACATCTGCCAGCACTAGTTGAGGTGCCCTGCAGCTTGCTAAAGCTCACTCTTAACTACTTTTCGTAGGCTTGGTGTTAGTTTTATTTCAAGTTTATTTTTGCAAGCTAACACATAGTTTAAGTAGGGGGGAAATTGTTGAGATTCAACAAGATGATGAGCTTAGTGAAAATGAGTCGCCTTCACTAAGTGGGCCCGCAGGCTATTTTTAGGTGCAAGTCTATTTTTAGACTATGTATATTTTTAGACATGATGATCATATTTCAGAAGTTGCAGGATGCTATTTGTGGATGGTTGGTCAAGTTGGAAAAATAGATGAGATTATATTTTTAGAAGATTGGGCGAAGTCTATTTATATATTGTCGATCTAAAAATAGAAGTGTCGATTATTATTAGCTCTTAATAATAATCCGACAATAAACAAAAAATTATTCTCTTGGAGCACTTAATTTCAGTGTACAGATTTGGAAAATCAGTGGGCTGAAGGAATTACGCAATTCCTAGGGTTTACTGGTGGTTCATGCATGGAGGACTCAGTTAGAACTGAAGTGGAAAAGTTATGACAGAGTTGGAAGAGTAGTTCATGGAGTGGTTATTCAGTTTAACTCAATTAATGGAGTTAAACTTAGGTGAGCTAGTTGTATCTAGTCTAACTGAATGATACACTAGTGAGAGTGGAGTGAATTAATTAGTTAATTAATTCACAAATAAAAACTCATTAATCAAGTGAACAATACAACAGTTAACTACAGTGCATGTTAGTTCCAGTGGATACCCAGTGGAGAGATAGGTGAAAGGGAAAGATGGACTATCCGTTGTGACTATAGTGATGCATTGATTGCATCAGACACACATTAGAGTTGCAAATGAGGATTGTGCAGTGAAAGCAAGGTTAATTTGAATTCATTCAGAGCTATTCTTCAGCAGGGATTGCGCGGTGGAGGCAGGCTATTAGGTGGCAAGAAATCGGTGTATGGATTTGCAGATTTCTTCTGATTAGTGTGTGACGATTGATTGTACTGAGAGCTTGATGTACTAAGCTTTGTATGAGATTGTTACATGATCTCCATGATACATAATATATGATAGTTGGGGCTTTTAGCTTCAGGCTTTCCCGTTAAACAACTATTTTATGTGCGATTTTTTTTTTATTGCTTCATGTGTTTGAAATTGATTTTAAATTTCCGCAAAAGATTAACAGTGGAAGGATTCTGTATTTAGCAAGAAGATAAAATATTGTTAGATCAGGAGAATCTGGATATATACATGCATCTTGTATATAATTTCTACATGGTATCGGAGCAGTGTTAATTCTTGAAGATTGCAATTGTGAAGAATTGTTGAGTTTGTGTTGGTGGACAATTCGAATTTGCGTAATAAAATTCTTGGTGCGATAGTTGAGTATACATTGAAATGTATTTCAATGGGTTGCGATTGGAGTATGCCCTTGATGGGAGCTCGAATTACATAGCCTGGAAGGATAGGATGGAGGCGGTGCTGGAGGATAATGGACTGAAGGAGTTCATCGATAACGATGTTCCTAAGCCAGGATCTAGCGATGCTGCATTACTTGACGCATGGAAAAAGAAGATATTAAAGACAATAAGAATTCTGTTGGAAGGTGTGAAGGACAATATTATGTCCAACCTTCGTGGGAAATCCACTCCATTTGCAATGCGGAAGGCTTTGATAGATTTGTTCCAATGCAACAACGACCAGAGGAAGTTGGCGCTTAAAGATAAGCTCAAAAAATAAAAATGGAGAAGGGCGACAGTATTCCAAAATATCTCACGAAGTTTGTCCACTGTAGGGATGAACTAGGAAGTGTGGGGATTATTTTTGATGATGAAGATTTGGTGAGCTTGGCTCTCCTTGGGCTTCTGAAGTGTTGGCATAGCTACGAAGACTCTGCCAATGGATGGGAGAAACTGTCGGGATGGGAGCCACTTTGGTCGGATCTTGTGCAGGAGGAGATAAGGAAAAGTACCAGGGATGGATCTTCATCGAAGAATGAAGATGAAGAAAATTGCACTTTGGCTGCCAAAGCAAGGAAACAGAAGGGGAAGAAATTTCCTTAAAAATCCAAAGCTAAAGGCAAGAAGTAGGATTTGTCCAAGGTGAAGTGTTTTCACTGTCACGCACATGGGTATTTCGCCACTAACTGCCCATAGAGGAAGAAGAAAAAGAAGGCTGTTGGAACTGCAATTGGAGAGGCCTTAGCCTCACAATTTGAAATTGATTTCTCTTTGATCACATGCTTGGTTTCAAGCTATATGGGATCGGTGTGGTATCTTGATAGTGGTGCGTCTTTCCATATGACGAGAGACAAGGAGTTGTTTAGTGACTTGGAGGAGAAGGACCTTCCAATGCATATAGAGATGGACAACGATGGTCAATATAGTGTGACCGACATTGGGACCATTACCTTTGAGAGGGAGTCAAGTAATCCATTTCTATTGAAAGATGTTATGCATGTTCTAGGTCTGAAGAAGAACTTGGTCTCGATCGCAATGTTGGAAGACAAAGGTTATGACATTTTTAGGAATGGAAAAAATTTCCTGTGACATAAAGCAACAGGTCAAACCAAGAGGATAGGGATTTGAGTTAAGAATCTCTACAAGCTGGACGTATATGGCTATGCTACAATGATGGGCAAAGCAGAAGAAGTGGTGAGACGAGATGAGGGCGAATTATGGCACAGGAGATTGGGCCATCTTCACCATGGTGCTTTGAAGATTTTGTAGCATATTTCTACTGGAATTCCCAAGGGCACTCTTGCACAGTCAGATCAGTGCAAGGGATGTACTATGGGTAAGTTTGTGAAGACCACCTTTCATGAAAAGGAGAACCGTGCTTTGGTGATCCTGGAGAGAATTCACACAGACGTGTGTGGACCTTTCTCGGTTGCTTCAACAACAAAAAATAGGTATTATGTTATTTTTGTTGATGAATATTCTCGTAGATGTTGGATCTTCTTTATGCAGAAGAAGAGTGAAACATTCTCAAAGTTTTGTGAGTTTAAAACATTGGTGGAGAAGGAGTCGGGGAAGCATGTGAAAGTTCTACGGAGCGATAATGGTGGTGAATACATCTCGGGCGAATTCAAAGACTTATATAGCAAAGAAGGAATTCGAAGAGAACTCATAGCGCCTCATAACCCACAACAGAATGGGGTCGTTGAGAGGAAGAACAGAATGATCGTGGGTGCTGCACGAGCGATGTTGCATGACCGGGGCCTACCGATGCACTTGTGGGCGAAAGCAAGCAACACTGCGGTTTATGTGCAAAACCATTGTCCTCAAAGAGTACTTGGCATGAGTACACCTGAAGAAGATTTTACTAGTAAGAAGCCTGATATTTCTCATTTGAAGATTTTTGGCTCATTTGTTTACATTCATGTGACAAAGGATGCTAGGAAGAAGCTGGAGCCGACTACCGAAGTTTGGATATTTGTGGGGTACACAGAAACACCCCATAATTATCGTGTGCATTTTCCAGACAATCGGTGGACTGTGGTGTGATGGGATATAAAATTCAATGAGGTGAAAGCCATGAAGTTTTCGCTTGAGAGGGAGCTACACTTGCATGCAAAGGAGGAACTTCTTGTTCTGAAAGATGAGCCTCTAGATGTGGATCAGCCATAGGAGGAGATTCATGGAGTGGAGGATTCCACTCATGCAGAACCAAACATCAGACAAGGCAGAAAGTGTACCAAAGAAGTTGAGAGACTGAAGCTTGATGTGGCATAGAATGTAGGAGTCCCTACATCACAACACAAACAGAGACAACCACCTGATCGATTTACTAGATACATGGCTCTGATGAGCAAGTGTATCGTGACAGAGCCATCTTCTTTTGAAGAAGCAGTGAAGGAGCCCACATGGGTAGATGCCATGGTGGAGGAGTATGACTCCATTGTCAAAAACAATGCTTGGGAGATTTTTCCAAGGCCAGTGGGTAAATCAGTTGTAGGATCAAGATGGATCCACAAGGTAAAGAAAGCTGCTGATGGGAGTGTCGAGAAGTATAAGGAAATATTTGTTGCCCGGTGCTTCTCACAGATCGAGGGGATTGATTATGAAGAAACCTTTGCACCTGTCGCACGGTATTCTTCCATAAGGACCATCCTTGCTCTCTCAGTGCAGATGGGTTGGCACATTCATCAGATGGATGTGAAGACTGTGTTCCTTAATGGGATCATTGAGGAATAGGTGTACATTGAAAAACCTGAAGGATTTGAGATCTTCAACAGCGAGTCACATGTGTGTAGGCTCAAAAGAGCGTTGTATGGGCTGAAGCAAGCACCTTGTGCTTGGTACACACGGATCGATAGCTATTTCAATGGACTTGGCTTCACCAAGAGTGAGGCGGATGAAAACCTGTACCAAATTGTGGTGGAGGGTAAGATTTTAATCATTGTTCTTTATGTTGATGATTTAATACTAACGGTTGATGAGCAGTTGATACACTCATGCAAGGCAGATATTTCAAAAGAGTTTGAGATGAAGGATTTAGGCCTCCTTCATTATTTCCTTGGATTGGAAATATGGCAGCGGAAAGGTGAATTGTTTGTGTCTCAAGGCACGTATGTCGGGGAGATACTGGAGAAGTTTCACATACAAGGCTGCAAGCCTATCGACACTCCTCTTACAGGAAATTGGAGGAAAGAAGATGCTACATCGACAGAGGTAGTGGATGCCAATGTTTATCGAAATTTGGTGGGTTCACTCATGTATTTAGTTAATACAAGACCAGACATATGCTATGCAGTGAACCAACTTGTCTGCTCAACTTAGTGTTCCTAAATTGAGGTCATAAATTGTCAACCAGGGCTAGTAAACTGTTGAAGTGAAGTGCACTATATGTGCCTAGGTATTTGTTTCTCACTACGTTGTGTTTAGTGTTTTTCCAATGTTTTCGGTTTTGTGTTTTTATTCTAAGAGGAAAAGAACTAATTTTTGGCATAGAGAAGTTGTTGGTCACACTAAAACAGAGAAAAACCTATCCTAAATTATGTATGGCACTTGAGAACAAAAAATGCAATACTTTAACAAGAAAAATAACTCATAGCAAGAACTAAATAACTCATAACATGAACTCAATAACTCATAACATGAACTCAGTAACTCATAACATGAACTCAGTCCTATTCATTCATTAGAAATATGTTGGAATATCTTTAGAAAAGGATAAGTTTAATGCAATGAGGTTCTTCTAAGTAAAAAATGACTTACAATATCACAAAAATCTCATCCATGGTTAGAAATTTATTAGAACACAATTGGAAAAGACTATTTGTAGCATAGTAAGGAACTCTACTCTAAATTAACCTATGACACTGAAACTAATCCATTCTGCAACTCAACTTGTCACTACTAAGCCTCATTCGAAAGTTAGAAATCTTTTGGAATAGTTTTGGAAAAGGCTATTTGTAAAATTATAAGAGATTGCAGAATTGTCAAGGCCTTGAACTGATATCACTAATTCCTGTCCATATGATGATGTGTAGGAAGAGATTAACAACAAGAGTAGTTTGTAAATAATGAAGGCCTTGAAGTCTAATGGAACAAAACTAGCATACAACTGACTAATAAAACTAAAAATACAATAGACAAAGCTAAACTAAAATGAAATCATTCAAACTTGAAATACAATGACCACAACTGTACTAGAATGCCATTATCCTAACTTGAAATACAGTGAACAGAAACTGAAGTAGAGTGCCATTAATCTAACTTGAAATACAGTGAACATAAATTGAACTATCGCGCCATTAATCTCCGGAATATTACAACTACACTATAATGCAACTAATCTCTAAAATATTACAGCCCTATCTCGTTCAGTATTAGTGATATTTTGGAACAATTAGCAAGAACAAGTCTAGCTGTAACAATTGATGTAATTGAGCACAAAAATGTAAAGTTCAGAAAAAGGCAACTAATTCCTAAAATACTACAGTTATATCTCATTCAATATTAGTGATATTTTGGAATAATTCGTAAGAACAAGACTAGACTGTAGCATCCAATGCAAGTGAATATAAAACACAAAGTTTAGAAAATTGCTTAAACTAGGAATGCAACAAGGCTAAATTTACTTATCTAAACAATGTGCACAAAGCTTCTCGGGCAGTAGAGTCCCTCTACCATTAAATTAGCATACAAATCTCCTCAAGATTGCCTCAGATCTTGCAATAAAGTGGTGCTTCTTTCATTAAAAGAAAAGTATTTCAAAAACAGAGTATTACGATCTTTTGAGATCTAGCAACAAAACATCAATCTAACTAACTGTCCCTCGGTCTCCCGAGTCATTATTATAAAAGAAATAGATAACTACCCTTGAGAATAAACAGGAACAAGTATCTTTTTCAATCAAAATAAAATTAGAACTCTTATGGAAGCCTCGTACTTTGCTGGAGACATCTGTAGAGTCCCTGTCCTGGTAGGAATCTGCTTCTTAGCTTTGATCTCTTCCACATGCATAACCACCTGTAGATTCTTTCTCAGACTTCGTAGAGAGCAATAAATGATGTGGGAGCATTTTGGAATTCAACCATATGCATTTTTCTCTGAAGTGACACCTGTAACCTATGAGAACATGAAGATAGTTGCGGAATAGGCGACTAGCTACAGAATGGTTGCATTATGTAGCTGAGTCTAGTCAAAAATTACTACAACAAAAAAACCATGAAAATATAGCAAGTCAGTCATTGTATACATTCCTAAAGTGTCTTTAACCAATCCTATTGACCATTTAAGCCTGTAATTGATAAGGGACAAAGGAAATGAAGTGAAATTTGGTGAAGGGAAAGGACATCTTTGGGGTTCAACACAACTTTTACAAGCGATGGTTAAGCCTACCAAGCTCTTTTGGAAGGAAAGAAAGCATGTAGTGAGGTATCTCATGGGAACATCTGAGTATGGCTTATGGTATAGACAGACAGATGAGGTGAATTTGCATGGCTTCACGGATGCATATTGGGCAGGCAGCCCAAAAGACAGAAAGAGCACATTAGGAGGGAATTTCAGTATCGGATCTACAGTTGTTTCTTGGTATAGCAGGAAACAAAGATTCGTGGCACTTAGTTCAGCGGAAGCAGAATACATGGCAACAAGTCAAGATGCATGTGAGGCTATTTGGATGAGGAAGATCCTGGTTGGTTTGTTTGGTTCACATTTAGATCCTACAGTGATACATTGTGATAATCAGAGTTTCATTAAACTCTCGATTAATCCTGTGTTTCATGATAGATCTAAACATATTGATATTCGGTATCATCATATCAGATATTGTGTGCAGGGGAAGATCATGTTGCTTCAGTACATTCCTATGGAATATCAGGATGCAAATATTCTAACAAAAGCGCTCACCAGGAGCAAATTCGAATACCATAGAGGCAGGATCCGGGTGAAGGATAATCCCTATCTTGTTGAGAGGGAGTGTTGAGATTCAACAAGATGATGAGCTTAGTGAAAATGAGTCACCTTCACAAAGTGGGCTCGCAGGCTATTTTTAGGTGCAAGTCTATTTTTAGACATGATGATCATATTTCAGAAGTTGCAGGATGCTATTTGTGGATGGTTGGTCAAGTTGGAAAAATAGATGAAATTCTATTTTTATAATATCGGGCGAAGTCTATATATAGATCGTCGATCTAAAAATAGAAGTGTCGATTATTGTTAGCTCTTAATAATAATCTGAAAATATGTTGGGAAAAATACTAGGGGGGGGGAGGGGGGGGTGAATCAGTATTTAGAGATGACTGAAAACTTTTTACTTTTTCTTTCTCTTAAACCCATACGCTACTTTACTGAACCCAACTCGCGTATACATGCGGATATCCTTAAGAAAACTTGCGTATGTCCAGAGATCTTACTATGCATTTAATTCTTTACTTAGATCATTACATCATTCATTCATCAGATGTTTGGTAAGTAGTAAGCATGTGCAGTAATAACAGAATAAACCATCACACATAAGCAACACACATGAACACCAGTATTTAAGGTGGAAACCCAATTCGGGAGAAAACCACCGTTGCTGTCGTCTCTGTCTTCAATATTTATTATAAAGAAAAATTCTTACAATGTTGTACTGACCAGACTCATACCAGCACGCAGGCACCCACCTTCAAAAGGCTGCAACCTTCTCTCGTTCTCCAGCCACTACTGGAAGGAAGCTCCAACCCCCTGATCTCGTTTACCAGCCTCTCCTAGAAGGGAGCTACTACCCCCTGCTCTCGTTTACCAGCCTCTCCTAGAAGGGAGCTACTGCCCCCTTCTCTCATTTACCAGCTACCACTGGAAGGGATCTATAACCCCCTCACTGAAGGCTTCGACCCTTAGCACCACTGCGGACCACATTTCATCAAATTTTTATACTGGATCCAACAACTTCCACACAACACATCTTGTAGGCCACTTTTCATCAGATTTTCAGACTAGACCCACTCCACACATTTAAGCTCAACATACATCAAACTGGAACTTATAACCCCATCAATTCATTCATTGAATCATCAACCAATCAACCAACAACTTGATCTTTAATCAACATAATCAACAACATAATCAACATTCAAACAACCCAGATCTATATGAATACATCATTGACAGATAGCAGTAAAATAGAAAAATATATCAGACATTTCATTCCTCATACTTCATCAAAACCCTAGATTCCATATGCGCTTTTAATTCATTGAACCTGCATATATACGCACTTTCACAGAGACAAACCTGTGTATATATCTGCACATATTTCATGACTGACCTCATATTCCATACGCACTTTTGCTGAAACCAACCTGCGTATATACGTGCTTTCGCTGAGATGAACATGCGTATAGATCTGTAACATTTTAGAACTATGCAGCTCTTCAGAACAGATAACTCAGATCTCACCCTTTACTTCAGCAAATATTCGCTAGATCACAGATCTAAACATTCCATAAACAGATCTAGAAAATACATAGTCATTTTAGATCTAGAGATCCCTCTTCATCATTTTCTTCATAGGTGCATTATTAATTCAGATCAATCAATAAATTGTTACCCATTCCATGCGGATATACTTCAAAGTGAAGTATTCATTAAAACCTAGACCTATCCCCCTCGTGCACTATGATCTTCTTCTCCTTATATAGATTTAGCCTTTGTCAATACCATGAGTCAAAACCACTCAACTATTGATGGTATTCCTGGACGGGATCAAATAGATAATCCGGGGCTCAATACAGTGGGCCAATACCATGGTAATGTCCCCTGGTTTTATAAATTTAGAGCGCAAATAGGCATACGCTACTTGGTACGTACTTTTCCGCGTACATACGCTACTTTGCCTTTACAAACCTGTGTATGCTTTGTGACATATCTTATTCTTGCACTTACTGGAATTCTTTTCTCTTTTCACATCTGAACTGATCTGTAGATACATCATCCTTACATAGGTTGCTTATCATAGGAAACTCATCATGTAGGTTTCCATCAAGAACAACTTCATCAAGTAGGTTTCCATCAAGGACAACACATTGCATCATATTGCCAACAATCTCCCCCTTTGGACTCGATGGCAACCATGATGGTGTTTGATCATCACAGCAGATAGATACATTGATTATAACCATTATTCAAACACCATGATATTCTCCCCCTTTGACATCAAGGGCAAAGGGCGGATCAAAACCAAAACAAGGTTTTTCTTCTCTTGTAGAAAGAAGAGCTCTGTAGATCTGATGTGCATTGAAGTTACCATGCTCCCCCTGAGTTCACGCTGAATCTTCAAACATATTTTTCAATGAAGTACATGACTCTATGACCTTTCCTATCACCAAGGACTCATACTTACATCAATGATCCAACCAAGTGAATTTACATATGTGACTCAAGTACCCAACCAAGTGGGTTTACACATTTTGACTCAACTACCCAACCAAGTGGGTTTACAAATTTGAAGAAGTCCTTACATGACTGAATATAACAATTTACATCATAGGTATCAACATAACCTTTTCATAAAATTACAAATATGTCTTTTTATAACCAATACCAAAAATACCTCAATAGAGAGATCATATTTCAGAACCATGATAATGCCAACAATGCATTACTCTCAGCAAGGCTAATGCTCCCCCTGAATCTGTGCTTGTGTCCTTGAGCTTGACTCACTGTTTTTCTTATCAGAAAAACATACGCTTCTGTCTCCAATGAAACTCGTGTGTATACGTGGCTTTAGTTCAAGAAACCCGCATATGGAAAGTGAAATACAAAAAAATTTCACAATTCCATCTCCCCCTGAACTTATACCACTTGTACCTATCTTCTTCACATCAGATACATTGTTAGAAATAAACACAACCATAATTACCAAACCAACCATGGGAATCACCATCTATTGCTCCCCCTGTGATGATACATTACTAATCCCTATAATGTATCTCACATCACTCCTGCAGTCATTATGAGAAGTAAGCTTTAGAAGCGGAATACTGCACTAGGATTATTATCCCCTATGTTTTTGACCGGTCCTCCTTCTTTTTCCAGCTTTGCTTGAAATTTCTTATTGTGTGCTGGAAATTATCCAATTTCTCAGATCTATTCATCCTACATTATTTTTCTACATGTCGATACTTGTTACAAGCATAACATCTTGCGTGACTAGAAAAGTAAGCATAGGGATCGTAATGTGTTTTTCTATTCTTTCTTCTATTGTAATTAGCTGCTTTATGACCATACTTGCTGCATGAAAAACAATATCCCTTAAAGAAACCTAAGTACCTTTCTGTGTAGAATCTGTTTGTTTGTGACTGAAACAATCTGCTTCTGCAATTGGCTACAACATGCCCATAATTATGACATTTAAAGCATTCAACATTATTGATCAAAGGAGGGAATGATTTCTTTTGAGAGTTCATGATTGTCGATTGACCTTTTGTTTCTTTCAACACTTTAGGTTTTGCATTGATATCCTTTGAATCTTTAGCAATTTCTTGTGAACTAGATTCTCCTTTAACAGTTTCGTGAAAACCAAGACCAAATTTAACAGAAGGAGACCTTCGACTACTAAGAATATTGTCCAGAATCTTAGTACTATCTTGAAACCTCAAGAGTTTATCTTTTTCTTCTAATTTACCTTTTAAAATGTTTACCTCAACCTCCAATATTTGGCATTTCTTCTTCATACTTTCTTCGACCCTTCTTCCTTCTTCTACTTGATCATTCAATTTTAAAATCTCTTCTTTCAACCCATTTTCTTGTTCTTCAAATGTTTGTAGAATTTCTTCATTCTTCTTATTTGATTTTTCCAAATCTTCTTTCAGAGAGATGATTTTTGCTTCAAGTCCTTCACTGTGATTGGTTAATTCATCGTACAACCTTTGATACTTGTTTATCTGTCCATTCATTCTAGATATCATATCTTTGTAGATAGATTCTCTCTCATTAAATAATCTTTGTTGATTTTCAACTTTAATCTTGAGAACTTCTTCTAGATCCATAACATTACTTTCACTATCTTCACCATTGCATGCACAAGAAAGTGAATCACAAGAACAAAAATCAATACCTGTTTCATCTTCTTCATTTTCTGCTATAAATTTTTTCTGAGACATCTTCTTCCCTTGAGTATCCCTCTTCTTTTGCTTCCTTGCCATGAGCACTTGCAGATCTTGGTCAGAATCTTCTTCATCCTCATTTGACACTTCATCATTATCTTCATTTGTATAATAACTCTTTCCCTTTTCAAATTGTTTCCCTTTATCATGATTTTCTTCATAAGGACATTTAGCAACATAATGACCAACTCTTCCACAAGAAAAACACTTGAAGGGAATCTTACCTCTGAATCTTCCAGTACCTGGTTGGAGTCTTCTCACAAAATTTGCTTCTTCTTCTTCTGATATATAACTTGATTCCTTTACAACTTCCTTTTCTTTTCCTTTTGCACATGCCTTAAAGGCAACTTCTCTGATTTGAGAGGGACCTCCTTTTCTCATTTCAAAAGCAGTCAGGATACCATGTATTTGAACAATAGTAAGAGTTTTCAGATCTTGCCTTTCTTCAATATGTGATACTTTTGACTCAAATTTTGAAGTCAAAGATCTTAAGACTTTTTCCACCAGAATAGTATCGGTTATGGTTTCACCCAAATTTCTCATAAGATTTACAATATCATCTAGACGTAAAAAAAAACTGGCAATACTCTCATCACTATGCATCCTTAAATTTTCATATTCAATTCTGAGAGTTTAGAGTTTTGCACTTTTTACCTTTGTATCTCCTTCATAGCTTAGAATGATTTTGTCCCATATTTCTTTTGCTAAATTTGGCTGCATCACTTTAACAAATTCTGATTCAGACATGCTTCCTAATAAAACATTGAATGCTTTGGCATTGATTTCATATTTCTTCCTTTCTGCTGCATCAGTAGGAATATTTGTCAGATACTGATAACCTTCTTCCACAATTTCCCATACTTCTGTACCAAGACTTTGCAAATATGCTTTTGTTCGTATCTTCCAGAATAACAGATTACTTCCATTGAATAGAGGTGGCCTTTGATAAAATACTCCTTCATGACTTCCCATTGCGACGGATCTCCTTCAAGTGATCAAGCTTCTGCAGAAGGACCTGCTCTGATACCAATTGTTGGGAAAAATACTGAGAGGGGGGCGGGGGGGGGGGGGGGTGAATCAGTACTTAGAGATGACTGAAAATTTTTTACTTTTTCTTTCTCTTAAACCCATATGCTACTTTACTAAACCCAACTCGCGTATACAAGCGGATATCCTTAAGAAAAATTAAGTATGTCCAGAGATCTTATTATGCATTTAATTCTTTACTTAGATCATTGCATCATTCATTCATCATATGTTTAGTAAGAAGTAAGCATGTGCAGTAATAATAGAATAAACTATCACACATAAGAAACACACATGAACACTAGTATTTAAGGTGGAAACCCAATTCGAGAGAAAACCACCGCTGTTGTCGTCTCTGTCTTCAATATTTATTATAAAGAAAAATTCTTACAATGTTGTACTGACGCAGACTCATACCAGCATGCAGGCACCAACCTGTAGAAGGCTGCAACCTTCTCTCGTTCTCCAGCCACTACTGGAAGGGAGCTCCAACCCCCTGATCTAATTTACCAGCCTCTCCTAGAACAGAGCTACTACCCCCTGCTCTCGTTTACCAGCCTCTCCTGGAAGGGAGATACTACCCCCTTCTCTCGTTTACCAGCCTCTCCTGGAAGGGAGATACTACCCCCTGCTCTTGTTTACCAGCTACCACTAGAAGGGAGCTACAACCCCCTCACTGAAGGCTTCGACCCTCAGCACCACTGCGGACCACGTTTCATCAATTTTTTATACTAGATCCAACAACTTCCACACAACACATCTCTTAGGCCACTTTTCATCAGATTTTCAGACTGGACCCACTCCACACATTAAAGCTCAACATACATCAGACTGAAACTTATAACCCCATAAATTCATTCATTGAATCATCAACCAATCAACCAACAACTTGATCTTTAATCAACATAATCAGCAACATAAGCAACATTCAAACAACCCAGATCTGTATGAATAAATCATTGACAGATAGCAGTAAAACAACAAAACAGATCAGACATTTCATTCCTCATACTTCAGAAAAACCCTAGATTCCATATGCACTTTTACTTCACTGAACCTGCGTATATATGCACTTTCACAGAGACAAACCTGCGTATATATCTGCACATATTTCAGGACTGACCTCATATTCCATACGCGCTTTTGCTGAAACCAACCTGCGTATATACGCACTTTCGCTAAGATGAACATGCGTATAGATTTGTAACATTTTATAACTATGCAGCTCTTCAGAACAGATAACTCAGATCTCACCCTTTACTTCAACAAAGATTCGCCAGATCACAGATCTAAACATTCCATAAACAGATCTAGAAAATACATAGTCATTTCATATCTAGAGATCCCTCTTCATCATTTTCTTCATAGGCGTATTATTAATTCAGATCAATCAATAAACTATTACCCATTCCATGCAGATATACTTCAGAGTGAAGTATTCATTAAAACCCAGACCTATCCCCCTCTTACACTATGATCTTCTTCTCCTTATATAGATTTAGCCTTTGTCAATACCATGAGTCAAAACCACTCAACTATTGATGGTATTCATGGACGGGATCAAATAGATAATCCAGCACTCAATACAGTGGGCCAATACCATGGTAATGTCCCCTGGTTTTATAAATTTAGAGCGCAAATAGGCATACGCTACTTGGTATGTACTTTTCCGCGTACATACGCTACTTTGCCTTTACAAACCCACGTATGCTTTGTGACATATCTTATTCTGGCACTTACTGGAATTATTTTCTCTTGTCACATCTAAACTGCTCTGTAGATACATCATCCTTACATAGGTTGCTTATCATAATCAACTCATCATGTAGGTTTCCATCAAGGACAACTTCATCAAGTAGGTTGCCATCAAGGACAACGCATTGCATCATATTTCCAACACAATAAACATCAACTTATTCTCTTGTGAGCACTTAATTTCAATGTACAGATTTGGAAAATCAGTGGGCTGAAGGAATTACACAATTCCTAGGGTTTACTGGCAGTTCATGCATGGAGGACTTAGTTAGAAATAAAGTGGCAAAGTTATGACAGAGTTGGAAGAGTAGTTCATGGAGTTGTTATTCAGTTAACTCAGTTGAGCTAGTTGTATCTAGTCTAACTGAATGATACACTAGTGAGAGTGGAGTAATCAATTAGTTAATTAATTCAAAAATAATAACTCATTAATCAAGTGAACAATACAACAGTTAACTATAGTGCATGTCAGTTCCAGTGGAGAGATAGGTGAAAGGGAAAGATGGACTATCCGTTGTGACTATAGTGATGCATTGATTGCATCACACACACATTGGAGTTGCTAATGAGGATTACACAGTGCAAGAAAGGGTAATTCTAATTCATTCAAAGCTATTCTTCAGCAGGGATTGCGCAGTGGAGGCAAGCTATTAGGTGGCAAGAAATCGGTGCATGGATTTGCAGATTTCTTCTGATTAGTATGTGACGATTGATTGTACTAAGAGCTTGATGTACTAAGCTTTGTATGAGATTGTTACATGATCTCCATGATACATAATATATGATAGTTGGGGTTTTCAGCTTCAGGCTTTCCCATTAAACAACTGTGTTATGTGCGGTTGTTTTTTTATTGCTTCATGTGTTTGCAATTGATTTTAAATTTCCTCAAAATATTAACAGTGGAAGGATTTTGTATTTAGCAAGAAGATAAAATATTGTTAGATCAGGAGAATCTGGAGATATACATGCATCTTGTATATAATTTCTATAGAAATTAACTTTCATTCTGAAATAATTTATGTTTTGCAAATTTAGGTACCAAACCACCTAGGTAATTAGCCAAAGTAAGTGGCCCAAGTCCACACATGCTTAGCTAGTTCTTTTTCTAGTGTAAAAGTCATTAGTTTAGTTCAATTTTTGCACTATGATTTCAAGACTGGGATCGAATTGTCGATAGAAGAGAAAGTAATCTCTAATGCCTTTGCACCCTTCGGTGATCCTAGGCAAGCATATGAACACTCTCTATTCACAACTCACCATCTCCCTATAGTTCATCACATAGATTAACTAGGAAAAATAGAAAGCAGCCCATATCCTCACATGTTTTCTTTTGAGAAAGGAACAATAGAACGTAGTTTAAATAGGGGATTTTGAAAAGGATCACCGCATATCCACACGTTAAAACTATGTGCTTGTTCACTTTTTTCTCACACACAACCACACACTAGGGAAAGAAAATAAACCTAAAAATATCTTAACATAACTCACTAAATTCTCCCCATAGGGGCTACAAAATGATTTATAGTCTAAGTTAGGATCAAGCGGGTAGGCATCCAATAAGCCACCTTGATCATTATTCATCTTGAAACATAGAAGTTAACTGTTTAGGGAGCTTTCAAATCCACCTATCAACCCAAGGAAAAGAAAACATGAGTGCGGTAGAGACCCGATTCAGAGGGGGTTAGGCTTAGGCGCAATGCGGGTGGTATCAGTTGGGGCTACCTGACCCGGCTGATACTCGGTACTGTTAGCTGAACTACCAAGAAGCCCAAGACTCGAACGCTCACGTGAGATGGTGGTACTTAGTGGCCAAAATTAGGGCATCCTTTCCCTATAGGTGACGATGTAGGCAAGCACTAGATCCTCTACCCTTACCTTGATGGATTTTCTTCGGCTGATTGGGGGCGTTGCCAACTCTTACGGGACGTTGTGCCAGCACTCACAAGATATCTTCTCAAGGCCTAGTTACATCTGAGTGTGTGAGGATGATTAGGTATTCTAGGATTTGAGTATCATACATAAACAAACAAAAACAATATTTTTTGATTGACTAATCACATAAGACTAATCTAAAGGGAAAAATTATTTTATTTTCACTTCGTTTTATGTATGCGATTGAAGTTTTTCTTTGATTATAATCTCTATCCTCTCAAATATTTCCAAAGCCATACCTAGTCGACGCCAGAATGGACCCAATGGGACCTCGTCAATCTAGATGTCTATTGGACCTCCCCCCATTACTGGGAGGGGTTCTAGGCCTTTCACCATTTAGGCGCCAAAGACAGAACAGTGCCACCATTATTGGTTCATCTTTTATTGGGGCATCTTTAGTTGGGAACCCTGGTCGGTCTTCCAATGCCACACTACACACCACTCCTCCCACAACCCCTAGAGGGCAGAGGATTTCTACCCATTCGGGAAGCCAGGTGAATGCAAAATAGGGTACGTCATAGAAAAACCCTATTCCTAACTAGAACATTATGTTTTCACAGAAATCCTTGATAATGCGACCTCGCGAGTCACCTTTTCTAGCTGTTAAAATCTCTACAAAGATTTAACCACTTGTTGACTCGCTTGATAGGTGCACACAACCCCATATGGACTCCCATGCCCACGAAGCTCCCATTAGACATTCCAAAATTTGAAGGGAAGAAAGCGAAAGTTCCCAGAAATCATGTTATGACTTTCCACCTGTGGTGTTCATCGAACAACATCATTGATGATACAATTCGATTAAGACTGTTTCAATGCACTCTACCCGGAGTAGCAGCGAAATGGTATGTGTAGCAACCCTCTACTACACATGGAACCTTTAGCACCATTTCCACTGTGTTCCTGACCTATTTTCAGTTAACCATCCATCATGATTCTGGAATGGAGTTACTGACCCACTTTAGGAAAACCCCTGCCATCCATATCTCAGACCATCTGCACGAATGGTGATGGCGTCATAGTTTTTGTAAAGAAAAAATCGACGATCGAGTTTTGTTAGAACTGTTCCTGAAAAATCTCACCATAGATATTTCAAAGGATTTGGTGCAACAAAATTCCATATCTAAAGATGACGCCATTAGTAAGGCCCAACAGCTCGAGCTAATCTATACACAATTAGGGTATATTTACAATATCCTGCGAAACACCCCGTGCCTACAAATTACAAAGAATTTCTAGGCGCGTCGAACTCTGCAAATGGTTTAATTGGGTCAATAACCCAAAGCTACCCAAGCAGTAGCATTCAAAACCCCGGTTACACGTACGATTCTACCCAGAACATACCACAACCCAGATACCAAATTCATCACATGCCTCCACAAAATTTGACCAGTAGGGCATCGTCATATCACCATCAGCATGGAGGACCCTGTCCTCATGCTCAAGGGACCCTGTACATAGATATACATGTTGACGGAATAAATTCCCACCAACAACCATTCCAAAACTAGGGACCGCATTATGTGCAGTCCCCAGCACAAGAACTGCCAATGCATAATAATGCATAGGTAAACCCTGTACAACCCTCCAAAAACCAACTGAGGAAACCATATAACCAGGATAAATACCCTCCTAACGCGGTTAATAAAAAAGGGAAAGGAAATCCTGGATAGGGGGGAAATAATCAACAATTCCCTCCGCGATCTCAAGCTGGAGGCAACTCCAACCAAAATCAAAACTAGGAGCCAAGGAACTCCCAAAGGCAGAACAAAAGGCCACCACTTCGAACAAACCACTCTTGTTCGATTTGTGGTGAGTATGGCCACTACACTCACCACTGTCCCAACCTCCCTAAGTTGAAGAAGATACAGAGTAACCGTGGACAAGGGGGATCTTCCTAGCAAACAACAGTCATGCAGGAACTTTTCCCCCATCAAGGGATAATTAGCACACAACAACAAACTCCTGAAAACTCAGAAAATAATAGCCATGAAATCCACATGACTGGTGAAGAAAATTTCTTCAAACACGAAATCGAAATTACGACACCCCACCAAACACCAACGCGTTAGGGGCTAGTACCAATGCACCAACAGCACCTTTGACCATATCAAATATGCCTATTGAACCTTTGCCAAATATGGCTAAGGGACCAATTAGGCGAGCAGGAAACTATTCCAAAGTAGCCCATAACTATAGCATTGTGGATGATCTTGATTGATCTCCCGTCGCTATGTTAGATTTGGAGGTGTTACAGTCATGCCCAAAGGAGCAGAAAGCCATACTTTCTGCATTAGGCGCTATCGACCCTGCCAATACACGCCTAATGGCTTTTGATTTAGATAAAGCCACCCCTAGGCTTCCTTCAATGGTCGACTTCCAGATACTAGTGTCGGTCCAAAACATTACCATACACGAATGTATTATTGTCGAAGGTGCATCCACATGCATCATGTGAAATAAATTTTGGCAGATGTTAGGATCTCCTGAACTAAAGACATCAGACATCACGCTTAGAGCATACGATGGTCATCCTTCGGCCCTCGTCGGTCTCTACCAAAATATCTCAGTTTGCTTAGCTAGAAAGACGGTCCTTATAGACATTGAAGTCTTGGACACCTAGTTATACTACAATATACTCCTTGTTCAGAGTTATATATACACCATGTCAACTATCACTTCCTCTGTCTTCTAAACTATGATGTTCCCCCATGAGGATTGCATCGTTACTATCGACCAATTGACGCATAGCGAAAAAATACCCCTAAAAAATACCTATGTCATTCTACCCTACGTAGACACATCTACAGACGTGCTTTCATGGTACCAAGAATACGATCCCGACCAGTTCAAATTGTTGTCCGTCCTAGGACCATTCCTAGGAGATCCCCTGGTCATACCTGAGTCATCACCTGATGTCACAAGGGCTCCATTTTGCATGAAGTCAACATCAAGCGCCGAAGCTAGTTAGGACACGGACACAAGTAGTAATGACACTGATTTCTCGGCCACAACAGCCTCTCTAGCTTACGCCTCTTCTCAAACCCCTTTCCTCTACCCCCAGGCTGGTTTCGTATCCCAGCAGGTCTTGGAAACAATGGCGTTACCAAACATATCTTTTGCAATACCAGTTTGGAACCTAGTTCCCCCTACTGGGACATGAGCCACACACATCATCACCATAGGGTTAAAGCCCCTTAGTCTTGAGGAGGCCCCACCCATTCAGGAAACCATCGCAAACATCCCTGCAAAGGAAATTCCCATTGCAAAACTGATGATTACGGCTAAGAAAACCGAAAGAGGAAAGAGGGTGGAGACTTCCGCCACGTAGTGGGAATCACGAGGTTGTGCCATATGTGACGTAGCAGGTCACCCTACCCACATATGCCCAAAGCTGGATGAATTAAAACCGCTCCTTATCTCTGAGGCAAACATCGCTACACCATGTTCCCGTAAAAAGGAACCTGCCACCAAAGGTAAAGGCAAAGCATTGCATACCAATCATGCATGGACTATCTGCAGCAATTATGGGAACTATACCCATAATTTCTTAGAAATCCCATGATATAGGGATGTCTTACACGCCATTGAGCGATCCTATCAAGAGGATCCCTCCACCCAGTCATCCGGTAATGAACCTCGTACCATCTTGTACTTTCAGGAGGAACTCTAGTCACTAGAAAGACGCCCATTCATATTTCCCCCTCCTATCATATGCTTCACACTATGCAATGAATGTGGTCACTTAGTCGCAGAATGCGCAGCCCTGGAACTCATCCACAAATGGTATTCTATAGAATAGGTTTATTATGTTGGTTTTATGTTAGAACACCATAAATGTCCTTTTATAAGGTCAAGAAATCATATTCTATAAAATTGCCATTATATCAGCCCGTTTCCAATTAGTGCTTACAGATTGTAGTCGTCAGCACAATCGCTCTTCGAGAAGACGACATTGCCTCGGAATCCATGAACAACTCAACAACCCAAGAATATGTGACGTGTAGATCTATCCTCTTCCTGTCAACTAAAAAGCGACCAATCAAGGAACCCTTAATTACCCCCACCGCTCTCTTTAGTGAATACCAACATGTGCGTTATGTAAAATTCCCAATCATGTGGTTGCCACTTGCCCTGATTTAGTAGCGTTACATCGTTGGTACCCCATCAGGCCACCAACTACGCACGATGGGCACCCCATATCTAGGCTACTTTTCCCAGTATGTCAAGGCAATCACTCTGGAAAACATTGTACCTATATCTTGCAAGTTCGTCCTCTAATTGATATGATTCACACATTAGAGAAGAAAAATGACGATCTTCTCAAATGATATAGAAAGTACATCACCCCCAGGCTAGTAACCCCACACCCACATCAGTGTGATGGGAAAATTGGGATGGCACACCACCCAAGCATGACCTAGGCCCAACCTAGGATAACATGTGGACTGTGCAACCCGCTTTACCACTGAGTCAATCAGTGCAAACAACTGAAGCCCCTCGCAAATAGTTTTCACACAGTATCTTCTTTTCCACAAAGACTTCTCTCTAACCAAGAGAATATCACATTTACTTATTCCCATATTTGTTCACACTTTCACCATATAGTTAAATGTGAGAATCTCCCCAAGCTAAGAGTGGCAAGAGCAGTGTTAAGTCTACACTCCCCTAAATAGTTATATGCACCCAAGCCAACAACACGGAAATGGAAGCATAAGACCTCATCTTCTACAACAGATCATTTCCAAGCGTCCACATCTGGGATGATGAGTAGTGTTGAGTCCCACACAATCTACTCAGTTGGCAGAGTGGTACCATGCACTGGCCATAACCATGAACCAGAGGCACGCCCTCTAATGGAAACATTCAAGCACCTATGCACCAGGCACAATTTCCAGCAACATGAGATTGACCATCCTAATAGGGGATCCAAAATTGGGCTTTCTCCCATCACAGAGATTCTTCCCCCACCAAACGCTGACGACACGATACACCATATACGATTCATATCATCGTGTATTGGAACTATGACTCAAGTTGTCTGCTCATCTGCCATAAGTGTCGAGTCAGCCGCAACTAAGAGAGTAGTTGTACCTGCGACAATGTAGACCCAGTCTATCTACACTCTGTCGACTTCATCTGGTTCCACCACATCAATGATGTAATCCTTCTCATGTCTCTTAACTAGCTTCGTGCGGATTAAACTCCTTCAGGATAACCTTGCGCAGGATAAAACCCCCTTAGGACCCCTATTTCATTCAGATGAGGACATCCTAGAAGCCATGACGGAGTCGTATTATCCATGGGATTCAGTGCATCATCGTTCCATTTTTCTCCCCAAGAAAATGTCCAATCCTGACAAGACAGAAGAAAAATAGATCTATGTGATCGAATAAAAATATTTCCTTCCATCAGGTAAATTCGATTGGTTCAAGAATCCTATCCCGGCACCCAATGTGTTCGAGGAAGGAAATATGTCAAACATCTCACCTACCATCAAGGTGAACATATCCCAAAACCCTGGTAAGGTTGAAGAAATCTCACTGGGGGCAGCATTCTCTCTAGAAGAAATAGCCTCTTACACCTAATTGCTACAAGAGTATCAAGATATCTTTGCATGTGACTACTCGAAAATACCTGGGCTTAGTCCAAATATCGTAGAGCACCATATTGACACTTGGCATGATGTACATCTAGTGCACCAGAAATATCATCAACTTCACCCATCAAAGGCAGAAGCGATAAAAAAATAAATCGAAAAGCTTCACAAATTCGGGTTTATCTACCTTATTGCTTACACATCATGGGTTTCCAACCGTGTTCCTGTCATCAAAAAATAGGGCACCATACGCGTTTGCACTGATTTTCGGGATTTGAACAAAGCTTGTCCCAAGGATAATTATCCCACCCCATTCATCGACTAGGTCATCGATGCTTGTGTGGGACACGAAGCTCTCTCCTTTATGGATGGATTCTTTGGGTACAAAAAATTCAAATCCGCCATACAGATCAGTACAAAACCGCACTCACCACCCCGTGGGGCACATTCGCATACAAGGTAATGCCATTTGGCCTAAAAAATGCTGGAGCCACCTTCCAAAGGGCCATGAATTATATATTTCATGACTTGGCACACCTTATCCTCGCCTACTTGGATGCCCTAACCGTCCATTCCAAGAAGCGCTTAGACACCCTTGAGGATCTGTGATTGGTATTCCAACGATGACGTCAATACAACCTACGCTTGAATCCCCTCAAGGGTGTCTTCTACATCATAGCAGGAAGGATCTTAGGTTTTATCATGTCCCAGCAAGGGATTCGCATGGACCCCCTCAAGGTCCAAGCTATCAAAGAGGTACCTCCACCTCGAACCCTCAGGCAACTGCAAAGCCTGCAGGGGAAGGAAAATTTTCTAAGACGCCTCGTCCTAGATTATGCCACTTGCGCTCAAGGGTTCTTGCACCTCCTCTGCCAAGAAATCCCATTTAAATGGGATGATCATGCCCAAAAAGAGTTCGACACGCTGAAAGAAACATTATCTTCAGCACCACTCATCAGTCCCCTAGACTATGACAAAGATTACATCCTGTATCTATCATCTTCTGAGTCCACCTTGGATGGAGTTTTGATCCAGGAAGGCCCAGATGGGAAGGAGCACATAATTTATTATGTCATTAAAACCTTAGCGGGCCCAGCATTAAGATATGAACTCGAAGAAAAAATTACCCTAGCATTAATACATGCAGTCCAAAAGCTTTGCCACTACATCATCTTAAAAACCACTACGCTCATTCTAGATATTAATCCCATCAAATATTTGCTCACACGCCGCCTAATGAACCACAAGTACGCCCAATGGATAGTCATTCTCCAAGAATACAACTTATAGTTTCACTCCCCTAAAAGCAAAAAGGTGCTTATCTTAGCAAATTTCATTACAAACCTCCCAAGAGATACCAAGGAATCACCAGTAAGTGATTTGCTACCAGACGAGCATCTCTTCTTCGTAGAAACTGATGACCCTCGGTACGGAGACATTCTCCTCTTCCTATGAGCTCAAAAGTTCAGACCTCATCTCACTCAAGACGTCCATCAGCGCATATGCCAACAGGCCCCCCGATACCTACTCATGGGAGATGTCTTGTACCAACGGGGCATTGACACCATTTTACATCGATGCCTCACTCACGACCAAGTAGAATAGACCCTTAATGATTGCCATGGAGGAGCTTGTGGTGGCCACCTCTCCAGGATGGCCACCGCCCAAAGAGTCCTATGGGCAGGGTATTTCTGGCCCTCCATGTTTTTCGATTTCATTAAAACAGTCAAGAGATGCGAGGGATGCCAGTGCTTCGCTCATAAAGCAAGAGCCCCTCCCACTCCTCTGCACCCTATCATCGTCGCCTACCCCTTTTGTAAATGGGGAATCGACCTCATGGCTACTAACCCCACCTCATCTAGAAATCATAAATACATCATAGTGGCGATTATTTCACCAAGTGGGCGGAAGCCATGCCCACATATGACAACACTGCAGAAATCGTTGCTCGATTTCTGTTTAACCACGTGATTGCCCGGTTCAGGATTCCCCAGGAGTTAGTCTCCGACCATGGGAAACACTTTGAGAATGAATTTTTCAAGGAGATAGCTCACCATCTCGGATTCACCCATGAATTCGCTTCACCATACTACCCCCAACCTGACGGACAGGTAGAAGTTGTAAACAAAGTACTCAAAACTATGTTACAATGCATGATGAATAACCATAAAACCAACTGGCACCATATGCTCTTCTCCACCCCGTGGGCATATAGCACGACTGTGAAGACGTCCACTAGTTTCAATCCCTTCCACTTGGTATACGGGGTCAAGGTCATGATTCCCATAGAATGCGAGATCCCAAATTTACATGCTGCCATCGAACTCCTTGATGATACCCAACCTCTAGAACAACATATAGTACAACTATATCTCGTCGAAGAAAACCAATGACAGTTGCTACAACACAGCAAGGCCCACAAGAAATAGGTAAAAGCGTCATTCGATCGCCACATCAACCCTTGTTCATTCACTAAGGGAGAACTATTCCTCCACTACGATGTCACAAAAGAAGCCCTAGGGCTAGGAAAGTTTGAAACCTTGTGGAAAGTACCCTACATCATAAAAAAATTCCTCCTCAAGGGGGCATACATCTTGATGGAACCAGACAAGACATGCCTCAGCAACCCCGTCAACAGCCTCTACATCAAGAAATTCTACCCATAAGGGCCAAGAAGGCCCTACCCTGGAGTCAACATACACAAACCCAACCACTTTAAAAATTTTGACCAAAAGAATTATTACAAAACACGCTCGAGTGTCACAATGGATTACCAACCTGAACCTTACTTCTTATTTTCCTATGGAGCATCACGATGGTCTCAAAGTTTAGCAGCAGCTTCCTAGGTCATCTATCACCCTGACTGATCACCACTATTCACTAATGGTTTTTGCATTAGTTCAACAACAAACAATCAGGAAGAATATGACGTTGTTATCAGACTTATGTACGACGCCCTCCATCAGGGCATACACCATATGCATATCTACCTCGATTCCCAGTTAGTAGTGTCCCAGTTAAAAACCAAACATTTGAGATACGAGATTCACATCTATTTATAAAATATTTGCGTGCAAAAAGATTAAGCAAACAATTTGACTACATTACATTTACACATGTACCAAGGAGCCAAAACCAAACAACTGATCGCATAGGTAAAAATATTCTAAACTAGAATGCATCTCGAATAAACCATTATACATAAAAAAAAACACATATAAAACATAGATATCCATTAGCATAACATAATCCATAAGCAGAAACAGGGGGCACACCATGTAGAGCTAAAAAAATATCTCTCATATATATATCAAAATGTATGTGTCTGAGTACGAAAAATAGTATCCCTGAACCATCAGCCAGCCCAAGAAGATACAAATATAAGTCATCAAGAATAGGGGAAGAATCCTCATAATGGGTGCTTTCCCCATGTAAAAAATGACTCTAGGGTGGTGCTCCCACCAATTCAGGGCACTGCACCTCTGCTCTGGTACCCTCTCCCGGAGTCTTGTGATACTAAGACTACCACCTGGTGTAAAACTGGCCGAAACTCCCTCTCTCGGGCCATCAAGGTCTCCAGCCATACCTCCTCGAGGTCATCTAAAAATTCTTGAGCTGGTATCCCCTAGGTCAACCTGTCCACTCGATCCCAGGAATCCTCCAGAACTAACACCCATGTGGTCAGCTCAGCAACACGAGCCTCTGTCGCATAAGCACGAGCCTCTACTGCATCGGCATGAGCTCGCTTAGCTATAGTCTCGGTAGCACCCTTGCTGCTACTCTCCTTCAAAGGGATGACCTCACCACCGAGTGCCCCACCTTGAGGCTATGTAGGAACTCCTCCCCACCCGACAAGAGATCCCCGAGGCCTCCGAATAAGACCATGCCCAACCAATCGAACCATAGGGCGGCCAAACTCACTAACATATGGAAGAGTAACCAAAATTATTTCAGTTTCATCATAAATACACATATAAACATAAATACTCAAAGAAATGTAGAAAACACAAAAAAAATACCTGTTGGACCCCATGTGTATCCAGGAGGAAGACCCATGTCTGGATCCCTCGAGATGTCCATCCCTACATAAGGGAAAGGCAAAAAAAATTTTGGGTTGGCACCAAACCAGGCCTTTGTTGTGGCATTCCAGTAACGCCCCACCCTACCCCCACCTCCTCGCAACATCACGGGAGCCCACCTCCTCATATGTGGCTCCCGTGGCCACCTAGCAGGCACTACCACCATTGATATCAACAACACCACCTGCTCGTACATGATGTTGTATAAAATATTGACATAGGAGAATAGCTTCGATCCATCCCAAATCTTGTAAAGCTATGACAACATCCCATCATAGTAGAAACGGGAAAAGTTGAAAAAATGCTCGACCCTCAGCCGACACAAGACTCCAACCTATGGGCCCGATGCCTGATCTTGAGCCGATGACCCTGCTAGTCACATGATAGCTACCAAAGCACACCACACAGCCAAATATGTCACCGAGGCAATAACAATGCACCCCTTTGTAAGAGATGCCCTGCCACAGTGACGCATTCGGAACTGGTCAAAATCCACCCACCCAAAAGAGAGTGGATACTATAGCGCCTCACCCTAAGGCAGCAACCCAGTAACAAAATATATATCTATCTCAAGATGGGTAGCAAGGTCACACCCACGTAGCACAAATGCCTTGCGCCATCTGTTCCAATGTTGGATCAGGTAATGCAGAAGTTGGTCCTGTGACTGAAGAAGGTCGTTCTCAACAAACTTCAGGAGACCCCATTGCACCAACTGTTGGCACACCTCGCCATCAGTGGCTAAAGCAGTGTGGATCTCAGGCCAATCTCGCTCCCTCCACAACATCCTATCAACAAAACAAGAGCACATCAATAGCATAAAAACATTAAAAAAGGAAAAAAATTATTAACTTTGGACAAAATTTGCCTCGACCCTCCGCGCCCCTGTCCCTCAAACAAGCACGCGAAAGGCGCCCCTGTATTTCTCACAGGCACATAGAAGGCTGGCCCAAGGCTGTTAAAAGCGTGCCTAAAAGCATGCATAATGTGCACAAAACCCTATTTTTTCGCGCAGAAGGCACGCTGTTACCCTGATCGTTCGCGCAATCCAGGGTAAAACCGACTCTGAATCAATACAAACCAGTTTTGTACGGACCTTGGCACCCCCAAACTGAAAAATTTAAAATGCAGGACGTCATGGAGTTTACTTTGGCATAATATCGCTAATCCCTGGTGCTTAGGTTGACTACAACGCCAAGAACTACTCCACAGAAGCTTCTGACCTCTCAATACTCAACATACACAAATGAGTTAAATTAGGGCCATATTCACCTCTATATTTCCCTTTTCAAAGAAATTTGGAGGACCCTAACAAGAGCTCAGAAGGCCAAATCACCGGACCAAAAGCAACAATGTGATCAGCGCTCCATAATGCCCAAAGGTGATGCCACACATTTGCACCACCAAAAAAATAATTTTCCAGTGCCGGTAGGTATGCCCTCTCTCATCTTCTTTTTTAAAGCGCATGTCTTTCAATAATATTTGAGAAATAATATGCTTTCACTTGGGGTAGTTTTTTTTGTTGGTAGTATGCAAACCATCCACAACTCCATCCACTGAAAGTTCCAGAGCAGGTATCATTCTACCCCCAGGATGATAGAGTCCCAGAAAAACTTTGCATATACTGACATCATTCCTCCATAAAAAATCATCCATAGGTTCCACACATCCGACCATGTTTATCATCACCTCACCTTGCACATGATAAGAATCTTCATTGGTTGGTAGAGCCTCCCCTCCATGGCGCTCCTCACCCACAGTATACAGTATATCACAACAATAATGACGCCATGGCCATACCACTGCAGTCTGGGAAGCACCTCATGCTAATTCACTCGCCATTCATAAGGTCAAGTTTTACCATATGGAATAAAACCCCTTTATGAGACAACCAGGTTGTACAAGCAGATCAAAAGAACACTACCACACCTCGCATTTAGGCCCACCATACCTCCATCAACATAACCCATCTACGATAATTTTTCATCTGCTTCATCAACCTCACACATGAGACCAACCAATGGGGCCCCCACCCTCAACAAAACACCTTCCTCACATCATCAGTGAGCGAACACTTTCATGTTTTGGGGCACCCATCTCTGTTTTTTGTACAAACCAAACCCCATTATTTTATTCTTTTGGTAAGTGTACAAAGACTGAAAATGGTGCACTATGTCCCCCAACCCACCCATCCATTTTTTCTCCTATGGAAACAATCCCTCATCACCCTTGGTCGAAATATCTCACCCACACCCAAAAGCTACCATGACATTCATAACCATTTTATACCCACCCTGGAAGTCCTACCAACTCCAGGTATTTCCCCATCAGAAATAGTTATGACTGCCGCCAAGCTGCTTTTTATACTCTAACCTTGGGCCACTGAATCCCCATCATCAGCTCCAGTCACCGCTCGCTATCATTCATATGTTAAATCGATCACATCAGGATCCTGATCCTTCGTATCAGTGACCCCCTCATTCATTTGAGGCTTCCTTTTTGTCGACTTCAACACCTCTTTTCCAAAAAGGAAGCGGTACCTTGGATCTCCCCTCTCCATAAAAGGGGCATCCTCAGGTGGCATTGTGAGAGACATCATTACCCACAGATGTCATCGATCCTCCTGACATTCGACTAAAACACAAACTCTCATTTCAAGATGGTATCGTACCTTACAATCATTGCACTTTGATCAAATTCGTCGAAGACCCGTGCCTTTATAAGTGTCTCTATTAGAAATGCTTACATGGGAAGTTCCCAGGAAGCGCCCATGTGTACAATGAGAATTTATATGCCATACCAAGTTTACACATATGGGTACCACTTTCCACCTATTTTCAAAGAAAAAATGCCCCTGAGGGTGTCATCAGTCATCGTCATCAGCCAACAAGTCACTACCATATTAGTGACACAGACAGAATCTGTATCTGTCAAATAGATTTTTTTAACTAGCCAAAGCATCACGAGAATGGGACATGCCCGCGTCGTAGAAAATTTGTATATATTGTATTATATCATTTCTTACAGAGGTCCCACAAGACATGGTCGCCCTTTGACCTGGTGTAGGGTCTCTCAAATTTCGAGCTACACGCGGGTCTCTCTCTCTCTCTACACATAGTATACAGAAAAGAAACTATAATGTATTTCGGCTATACAGTTCTTCCTAGAGCTCACACATTAGGGGGAAACTGTTATGACTGGAAAATAGTACAAGCAAAGGTGACATTATTTAATGTCAGGCAGAAGGATTTACAGGGCTGAGAGACATTAGAGAATCTAAAAGTATTTAAAAACCTCTATGGTCTGAGGAAAAATCAAATTGTGTACAAGAAGGACTAGTCAAATGTGCCTTTGCGTGAAAAAGTCTTCGATAACTGTGCCTTTTGCACTTTTTTCTCCAAAATGTGCACAATCCTAGGAGTGGTGGAAGTTGCTTTCTGAGACCACAAGGCATAGTCCAGGACATTGACTCCACACTTGAAGCTGCCTAAGGACAGCGACCCAAGCCTCCTTAGTACATCAAGGGAGCACACAATGAAATAAATGTGGCACACAATGGAATCACCCTCCTCTCTTGAGTCACTATCCACAATGTACCAAGAGAGGGAAGGAGGATTTGAATTATCCTATAAAAGGCCACCAAGAGATGAGAAAAGGGAAATTAGATTGTTATGTTGCCCAGAACTGCCCCAAGCAATACTAGCAGTGCGTGATATGGATCAGAGATAGAGGGGACTCAGTTGTTGGCCACCCAATGACTCCATTCGACCATAGTAGAGAGAGGGAGACTTTGCTCCAAGGCAGCTCGAAAGTAAGGACATCCTTGCATCGGGACTTAGAACCCCTAGTTCTAAGGGCCCCTTGGCAAGTGGGTTAAATTTTCATCCTGATTTCCTACCATCACTCAATAAGAGGGGACATAATCATCGCCATTTGGATTATTGAAGTTGTTTGACTCTATTTAGAGCTTTTGTGTTATTTGTTTTAGTTTTAGTTTAATTTTTATGTTTGAATATGCATGCTATTTCTCTATCTAGTATTTTTATGTTCTATCATGTTCCACAAAATTGCTCGACTCCATTTATTTTCTGCCTGTGACCAATAACTTAAGAGGGAAAACCACACCCCTTAAGTTGGTGTGATTTTGTACATACATGCACCAAACACACTAACACAACCCAGGAAGTTTGAAACATTATGGAAGGGTCCTTACATTTTCAACCACTATCTCCTCAAAGGAGCATACAATTTGTCTGAGCCTGACATCACATGCCTAGCCAATCCCGTCAATGGTCTCTACCTCAAGAAATTCCACCCATAAGGTTGCAAGCCTCAATACTCTAGAGATAAAATGAATGTAACATAAATTTTTATGATGATCAAAATCATCATGGACTTGTTCTAAAAATAGTGCTCTTGTGTCACATATGGATCATCTACCCATCTACTATTTTGTATTTGTTGATGGATCTTCTCGATGGTCACAAAATTTAGCCGCAGCTGCCTAGGCCATATACTCTCCTAACCGGTCACCATTCCTCACGAATGGAGTATGTATCGGGCCAACCACAAATAATCAAATAGAAACTGATGTAGTCATCAGGATGTTGAGCGATGCCTCCAACTATGGCATTATCCATCTACATGTATTTTTTGATTCGCAGTGAGTGGTATCATAGTTAAACCAAGACTTTCAAATACGATATTCACACCTATTTAGGAATTAATTGCATGCACAATGATTTTTCTGCCACTTTGATCACATTACATTTACACATATACCAAGAGATCAAAATTAGATAGTCGATCGCATAACTAACCATATCCTAGACTAGAATGCATCTTGTATAAAACATCATCCATAAAAACAAAATCATAAGCATAACATCCATCATAAACATATAAAAACATATGAAAATAACCATAGACGCATCATAAGAGCCACTGAAAATACATATTGCATATATAAATTAAAAAATATGTGTTCCAATATACAAAAACGAGTCCATGACTATCACGTCACTCAAAAAATATACATATCATCAATGTAGGGAAACATCCTCTTAATGGGTGCCTTCCCTGATCATGAAAAATCTCTAAGGTTGAGCCTCGCCTAGTGGGTCCTCTAAACCCACATGAGCACCTAGTGCCCGTATAAGAGCAACAATTTCTACTCTGTGCAAATTTGGGCAATGCACACTCTCTCGGGTCATCACTGTCTCCAACCATATGTCGGTGAGGTCATTGAATCCTCTTGTCAATAAACCCTGAGTCAACCTCTATATCCGACTCCACAATTCTGCCAATTCCATAGCATAAGCATCTTCCACCTTGGCCCGAGCCTCAAAAACCCTAGTCTACCCTCAACATCAACAGCTCGGGCCTCTGCTACCAACACTTGGATATCAGCAGCAGCCAGCAACTCCTTATCCGGGGCCACTTGTGCCTTGGCCGACTCACCACGCGCCAAGAGGGCAACATCCCCACCAGCAGATGCAGTGTTTCTACCCTCCCCTGAGGGACCTCCAGCACCAACCTGAACCCCAAGCTGGGCCTCACCCACCCTAGGACGATCCCTCCTCCTAGGAAAATGACCTACCAAGCGAGAAGTAGGACACCCTGCTAACCCCACATCTGCAAACTAAACCAAAAATATATGTTTCACCATCAAAGACATATAGATATATATATATATATATATTAAAATAGAACTCTTAAAATGGAGAAAACATAAAAGGTCATACATGTTGGTCCCCATGCATAGACAGGAGGGAGACTCATGTCCAAATCCCCTCGGAAGTCCATCCCTGAATACGGAAACTCAAGGAATACTTGCGGGTTCAACTCGAACCATGCCTCGACCACTACATCCCAGCACTGGCCCCACCCCTCCCCCACCACCACGGGGTTTCACAGGTGCCCATCGGCGCATCTGAGGATCCCTCGGAGGACCTAGAGGCACCGCCACAAAGGGTTATAACATCACAACCTACACATACATGATATTGCATAGAATTCTCCCATATTTAAAGATCTTGGCAACACCCCTCTATGATTTGGTTAGCTAAGTGACCATACCCTGATAGAAATAGCGGGCCCAATCAAAAAATTCACCAACCTGGAGTCGGTGCAGCTCCTCAATATGTGGACCTAACACTTGGTGGGTCATTGTCGACCAAGATAGGTGAACTATCATCGCTAAAGCAGTGCTCTTAGCCAAATCAGTGATAGATCTCACTCAGATACAATCTCAGGTGATAGGGTTAGGACCGCAATGCCTCTCTGCCTAAACCAAGTGATTGATTTTCACTCCCCAAATAGGGAGTGGATATGGAAGTGCCTCCCCCTCAGGCAAGAGACTTGTCAAAAAATAGACATTGGTCTCGACCCGGATCACTACATCTCTCTGGCACATTACCATTACACATCGTCGCATGTTCCAACATTAGACCAGGTAGCGCAGAAGTGCATCCTGAAATATTAGTTTATTGTTCTCCAGGAACTTTAGCAAACCATACTGAGCCAGCGTCTCTTGAGGAGGGTAGTTTTGGGCCACCACCACACAGATATTAGGCTAGTACTACTCTCGCCACAACATCCTACCACCAAGGAAAACACCAAAAAGTCAGGTTTAAATATAAAAAAATGAAATTTCTTCAAAAAGTGACTTCCCGTCACTTGTTAAAAATCTTTGTGCACTGACCGTGCACTTGTACCAAATATAGGCGCATAGCATAGAACACTAAAAATTCACCACCCATGGGGCCTTCGTGCAAAATGAAACCTTTGCACAAGGACTGGGCGCACTATTTTCGATCGCCCATGCGGTCCCGCCCAAAAATGTGCATAAAATCCATACAAATTCACATTTTTATGGATAACCCACACATGAAATTGACAAAAATAAAAATCAGGATGCTTTAGCTCCTACCTGACACTGACATCGTGAATCCCAGGTGCTTTGGCTAACCGCAATGGCAAGAAACGCTCGAGAAAGTAGCTCTGCTCTGACCTTAGACCCTCAAAAAGCACAAATGATTTGAAAATGGGTTATATTGACCTATATATCACCCTTTTTCCATTTTCAATAGCCCATAACTAGAGATCAGAATACCCAATCACAAAACCATGAGAAACACAATGATCATTACTTTATCATGTTCAATCTGAACCCCCATAAATCCATGTTTCATAAAAAATCATTTTTTAGGCCCAACGCCCACCATACTTCAATTCAGGTACGCCCTCTTGTTGGTCGACTTAATTGAAGGATTAAACCTCTAAATATTAATTATTAATCCGGGAGTCGTAAATGCGATTTGTACTGTGTATTGGCTCCGCTTAATGGTTAGAGTATATGAGTTTCCTTATTAATGATAAACTAGGTGCTGGAATGAAACACACATTTGCTCGCAAATAAAAAACCTTGAAAGGAAACCTACTTAACCAATTTCATTCACTACAAACTCCACACTGTAATTAAACTATAATGAAATTCAAGACAATCTTCAATCATGTAACCTTCTCACACTCGCATTCTACTTTTAAATTTCCTATGATAACTTAGAAAAATAATCTATTAACTCTTGAAACTAACACTTGAAATTAATAAGCAGAGAGGACACACATTATAAATTCACACCTTAAACTAACTAGAACTATTCCTGAAAACAAACTCAATATTCAAATTAACAAAAAGACAATCCTAACTATTGCTAAAAGAAAACTATTTCACTTCGTGTAAAATAACACTTAAAAATCCCATTAAAATCTATTTAAATATTTTAATCTAAATGAAAATGAACTATTAAAAAGCAGGCCTACTTTAAAGCGAATCATCACATTGTATTTAAACTTGATATCTCCACCTAATCAAATCCACACTCAAACTTGCTCACATAAGGAAATGATTACACTATAAAAACAATAAAGAATCTAATTAAAAAGAGATCTAAAATAAAACAAATTCTAATTAAAAGAGATCTAATTATGCGTAAACAAGCATTTAAATCCTACAAACATTCAAAGAAATTAGATAATGCAAACAATAATTTAATATTTTAAATGAGCAGTGTTAACACATTCAAATTCAAAGCATCTACAATCTGTTCTAATTCCATATTTAAAATAAAAAATTGGAAAACAAAATAATAATTTAAGTGCAGAATTAGGTGCTATTTAAAAACAATTTAAAACAAAAGATAATTCTACAAATTAAACAAAAGCAGAATTCCTAAATCTATGAAGACAAGGGACTTGGATTTAGGTTGCGGTGGATCCTTGCCACTCCCTAGATCAAGTCCTAAACTAACTCAATGCTCAAAATTAAAATTACAATGCTTATATAAAAACAAACAAATGCAGAGCCAAAATTTATTAAATCAAATCAAAACATTTCTTCAAACATCAATGAATGTACACATGCCAAAATTTATTAAATCAAATCAAAACATTGCTTCAAACATCAATGAATGTACACATCATCTGCTGCTTCATTACAACCATTGTGTTGGGCAATTCGATGCTGAATTTCTGAGAGAATCGATTTTGCATCTAAGAAAATTGATGCACTCACTAATTCTGCGCTCTCTACATCTTCATAAAATCGATGCTTCTTTGATTTAATGCCAAATCCTTCATTCTAATGTGCAGCTTCCCAATTCCAATGGGCCAGCTTCCCTATCTGCACACAACGCTCTTTGATCTCCTGGGCCGTCTGCTACTTGTTCTAATGGTCGAATCCTTCATTCTGAAACTACTCTCTGATCTAATGTGTAGCTCCTACCTCTCTTCCTTCTACAGCTACTACATCACTCTATCTATCGACCTCCTCCTATCTATTCGATCGACCCCTCCTATCTAATGCGCAGCTACTACATCTCCTCTAATGGATCGACTGCTTCATTCTTAATGCATCGACTCCTTCATTGTATAGCTACTACCTCCATGATCTCCCCTAATGGATCGAATCCCGAGAACTGATATATATATACATTTTTAATTACAAACTGGAGCTTCAACCCAGAAATAGAGAAAATTATTTGTTTTACAAATTGCCGGAATGAGAATTGGTTTGAAACAGAATGTCAATTCAGGAAAACATTCCCATTTTTGTGGGATTTTGTTGTTACTCGAAGGTGCAATTGGATTCTGGAAGAATGTGACCTCACATACTGCTTCTGAGGAATTGTGCCTTCTGGTATTGGACTTAACGGGGACCGATAACCTCTGCAGTCAGGATCATGACACTTTTGATAGTAACATGTTCGGAAATCCACGATATACATCACATGATTGCTCTTATGTTGTCTGCCAATGATTTCACAAAACCGATTTCCAGATATATTGTATACTATCACACCATGTTCTGAAATCCAATACCAGCTTCGAATATGCCTTGGAACATTTCCTACAGAAGCAACAGCTTCCACAAAAGCATCAAGAGCTGGAAAAGGAGATTTCCCTGATGTGAACGAGCTTATAGTCCTTTTTTATGCTTGACATGATCCACTGCAAGTCCAATATCTGTAATACCTCCTCTATTGTCAACAGCCTTAGTATCAAAATTTAGCAACCTCTCAAAATTAGAATCAATCCTACATATAAGTGATTCCATGAAGATCTGGTATTCATTCCTATCCTTACATTTGAAACGATTAGTGGGCAATAGAAAATAATTTTTCCCAGCCTTCGAAGATAATGGTAATCGGAAACAACAATTCCTAGTATAGACAGCAGAGTCTAGGAAGTCTTCACTACGACTTTCAACACAACTATCCCCTTTGACAATATACAATTTTTTGAACTTTGTGTCTATTTATCGTAATCTAGCTATGCATGCACATATCTCTCCAACAAAATCACCCACATGTGAATTGTCCTTGAAAGTGGCATTTGGTACATGAATTATTAAATGACGAGAAAACTTTTCTATGGTTGAAGAATCAAGCTCTATTTTCCAGTCAGTTTCAAATTGAATACCATACATGTCAAGCATGCTATCAGAGATGACATATAACAATAGATCTACCATTGCCACTCCATTTGCCTCCACATTTAGAGTGCGACTAAATTCCAAATCAAAATATAGATGGAAAGGAGAACCCTCTCCAATGATTTCATAGTGATGATGATACTTAAGGTGCATGCTTTTATACCTTCTCCACAATTATTCATATGTTGTGGAAAGGAACCTGCACTGCCCATTGACATGGTATTGATAGAAAAATAGAGAAACATTGACATGAATTTCAGCAAATTGTATCGCTTGGTCCTGTCATGGGAAAGTTGCCCACACTGCCACTTTGGGTGGAGGATCATGCCTCTACTTTTCTATTTTGGGAGCCATTTGAGAATCTGGAAATGAGAATGCTTTCTACCTTTGTAACGTAATAATTCTGGAACAAATTGACTGGCAGAGTTGGTGGTCTTCAAATGTATAGTTTTCCATCACTCTCTGCAAGTAATCGTGGAAGCTAGTAATCAACAACCGTTAATGGACCAACATTCTCCACTAAATTCAGCTTTGCTTGAGATTACTTTAAATCGATAATTCTGCAATATGAAGCAATTGTCGAGAGATGGTTCATTAACGGATTCATATATATCGTAAGTGTCAAAAAATATCTCATCAACTGCTCCAAGCAAATTTAATCCTGGTTGTAATTCTTTCTCAGGTTGGTCAGCCTCCGCTTTTGTTGAAACAAATGCAATGTATTTTCCTATCGTCTTAACCTTATTAGGTAGATATGACGGATCACAAAAAAAAATTGTTTACATCTGGCAGTTTCACCTTGTGATGTCGCCCCATAGCTTTACCTTCTTCATCAAGTATCACCTTGCAATCTGGCTTGTTAAGCATGTAAGTTCCACCATAAAAAACACTGAGCCGTGAAAAGGCCTGAGGAAGTTCTCCCAACCCATACAATAGATATATGTATGGTGAACCTCCTTGGAAGCATGCAAGATATTCTACACACAACTTTATCCTCTTTACTGTTTCCAAGGCAGGCTCACAAAGATAGTGATCATCACGCTAAAGCGCCAAGGCATGCCCAATGATGCATGAAGCCCAGTATACCATGGTGTCACTTAAATTAATAGTTTTATTTGAATTTTTTCCATTTTGAGAAGTTGTGCCACCATTTTGAGGATCGTCAAATCCCGTAGATCCTTGTTCAAAGTGTCTCCTGTCCTAAATGTGAATTATTTGGAGAATTTCCATTTCTTCCTCCAGAATGATGGTTTATGTGTATTTTACGAAAGGGCTAACAACCATTTGAGAGTGAACTAAGATTTTTTTTAATCCCCAAACATAACCAGAGTAGAAATATTCATAGAGACCCAATACGTTCACGTTCAGGAGTGGTTTTGAGTGGAATATTCCCCTGACGACAACTCTTTCATGAAGCTGAATTTCGCCAAACGGTTTCTGGGTTATAGGAAACATGGTGCTCTGAACACAACCCACGTCTTGGAATTTAGATATTCTGCTCCATTTGGTCGCAAATTTGATATTTTCACCTACAACAATTCAACTACCCAGCTGTTGCTTTTATGCATTTGGTGAATTGTACTCAAATGCATTCCTGCACCGAGCCTTCCTGTAACCAAGAAAATTTTTATTAAAAACACTCATTAAATTAACTAATAGCTATTGTTTCTAAATTCCTCTAATTAACAACATAATGGATTAATAACGATTAAAAACACCAAGTACAAGTATGTATTTATTTGATAAAAATCATAAAAATTTGGACAAATATGCAGCTCAACATCCCCCCACGCTAAACTTCTTGCACGTCCTCGTGCAAGAAAAACCTTTAAGGCGGTGAAATAATGTAGGGAAAATGTCAGCAAAGATTCTAGCAAGTAAAGATGAAGATGTTTGATATTGTAATGCATTCATTCGCTTGTTACCTTGTCCCAAATTTTTTTTTTTCCCAAAGTCTTATTATAAAGTCAAGTTTTACTGAAGAGGTGCAATTTTACAAATACTACCACAGGTTTCATGCACCTACAATAGCAATCTTGTACCTAGGTCATTCAGCACATATTTAGAGGCAACTACAATCAATACACATTGTTGGCAACCAACACCTTGTGAGTAGTCATCATTGAGCATTTCATCACTTCAAATACCATAGAAATTAAAGAGAGTTATGATACCAATCAACAACCTCTTAATCGAGCACTCTAAATTTTGTTGTTAGTCGGATTTAAAAAATAGTTTTCCTCTTAATCTAGTACAAAGGATTACCTTCACGAAGGGTACCACATCATTCAAAGACTCTTGATTTTTGAAAGATAGAACTCAAAGCATCATGTTCAAATTTTCTTTAAAACCATTTCCCAAGAAAAATGATGAGTTTTAGGGAAAGAGAAGGATAACCAAACAAATCATAGTACGCAGTTAACTTTAATACCATAGACATGGCCCTGCTACCCGAAGGTGTCCATAAACTCGACAGGGATGTCTTTTAACCTAGCAAAATGTCAGTATGCCACTTACTAGATACAGATTCAGAGTTAGGTTATTCGACTCTTTAGATGAAGGCCACTATCCTGGCTTGGTAACCAGCTGGTGGTAGTGCCACTCACAAGAAGTAACATGGATGAACATGTCGGCTCATGATGAGACCTCCTATCTTCCAGCTTTTTGGCTGAAAGCCATTACTCTGGCTTGGTGACCAAGAGCAGTAATGTCATGCATGCTAGGTCTCATGATCATGGTAGGTCCGCTCATCACGAGACCTCCTATCCTTCCCTAAATCTTTGTAAGCTCTGATTATGATTAACCTTAAAGTTTACTTAATAAGTGGGGAGACAGATCTACTCTTTAAGAGTACAGGATGGCGTGAAAAGTTTTTAATGACTAATCATTTCTGGCTAATTCCTCTACCCTAAAGACTTGTTAAAGATATCCCAGACAATGATCGAAAGATTCTTTGAGTTAAGAATGCTAGTGTTCTCCCCAATAGATCATTATGATCTTTGCAAGAGTGGTCCACCATAGGGGTTTTCCAATAGTACCTTCTAAAGGAAACTGAAAATATATATCCGAGATGACAACTTATTAGAGCGATTAATCATGGTTACTTTTGCAAAATCATGAGGCATTAGAGTGAATTGTACTCAACAAGATTTATCACAAATGGGTGTGTTAACAACCAATGTGGATCAAAAGTAGTTTTAACATGCATTATTTAAAATGAAAAACCCTAATAGCATTGTAACTGCTTTATTTGTTTATTATCCTACCCTACTTTACCCTAAGAGGTGAAAGACTCCCGTTTAAGTATAGGAGTACTTCTAATGAAGCCATGCGCGTAACAAAATGCTGATTATACTCACGCTTAGTTTTAAAGAATAGAATTTAAGACATACGTAAGCATGAGAGACCAGTTGCTTCAATTGATATGATACCAAGAGTTTTCGAATGTTGAGGAAATAAGATGGCTTCATGACTGCTTGAAACCAGGATTCAATGGAATCCATATATTTATGATTCTCCCACTGATGTAAATCTTCCACAATTTGATAGTCACTCTCCTGGAGGCACAAAGAATCTGGTGAAAGAGAAAAGATAAATCCCTCAAGTTCAAGCTCAAATATATGCTTTGAGAATGATTAAAAGAGATTCTAGGGCTTTGAGTTTCAACAATATTTTTAGAACAAGTTCCAATAAAAGATTTCTCCTCTGGTGGTCTTTGAATTACACCTTCTCCGGGTGAATCCTCTACAGTAATGGGGGAAGTTCCCAGATTCATTCCCTTTCCAAACATGGAAGATGTAGCATTTTGTTCAACATGGGAATCAACGGAAAGAATAGGTGGTTCAAACTGTTGTGCAACTTGATGGTTTAGATTAGGGTTTATGATGTGGTTTGGGCTAGGGTTTTGGTTAATGATTGGGCTAAGGTTTGGATTTGGATTGGGATTAAGTCTAGGGTTTGAGTTAAGGCTAGGGTTTGAATGAGGGCTAGGTTTAGGGTTTGGACTAGGGTTAGGGTATCGATTAGGGTTAGGTCTAGGGTTAGGATAAGGGCAACGATATGGATTAAGGCTAGGTCAAGGGTATGGACTAGGGTATGAATTAGGGTATGCACTAAGGCTAGGGTAAGGTTGCACATGCAGCTGGGACCATGGAAGAGGATAACTTAATGGTGCATTGGAAATAAATTGTGGTTGTTGTTGGTGCTCATACGATTGAATTTTCATGGGAGATTGCCCTAGAAATAAGGATCCAAATTATTCTTGAGGCCATGGATATATGTGGCTCAAGGATGGGGGCCAATGAGAGGGACACTGTGGCCACGAAGTAGGATATTCAATTGGAGGAGGATTAGAAGTTTGCCATGAAATTCCAGGATTATAAACGTGTTGAGGAACCTTCTCAGGAAAATAATAATTATTCCAAGTATCAAATAGTGTTGGGTTTTGATCTATACCTAGCGGTTGATTCAATTCCTTACTTGATTCCCTAAGTACCTTTTGTAATTGTGGAAGTGATGGGAAATGTTTAGTTTCATGACCATCCTCACAAATTTCGCAAACTTTTAGATTGCTAAGTGGACACTTTCCAAGGAAATGTTTCTTTCTACAGTTGGAACATAGGATAAGCAGTGGTTCTTCGTCCTTTTCTTGTTCCTGAAAATCATCCAATTTCGAAATCAAAGATTTAATTATATTAAATTTATGTTCAAGCAAGGTGTTAAATTATGCACTTGTGAATTCTTCATCGGATGAGTTGTTCGTCTCTGTAGCAGCATGAAAACTCCTCATTGAATGATTCCTCAAAATACCATCTTCTTGACTTCAACGAGCAAACTGGTACATTCTGTTATCGCATAGATTAGTATGCAAGGGTTCTTACAATACCCCAAAAATGATATAACATTGAAGATTGGATTATGAAGATAAATGAATTTTAAAATATTTTTACTGAAATATAACTCACCACACTTGCATGAAAGGAAAATTCCAAATCAAAGTGCTATTTAATCTATTAAAAACAACGCAATTTGGAAATTAAATGTATAAAGCTTGTTTCTACTTCTACACATAAGACAGATAAGGAAATAAAAGTTCAAGAGATAAGCAAGATGGCCAGAGTTTGGAGCAACCCCACAAAAGTGGATGTGTGGCTCTTCACTCACGTCTTACCGTACACTCTCCACCCTCTGATGTCCTGCAATACCCTTGAAACTCTGTAAGAAAAATTTTACCTGACCCAAAATACAACTCCCCAGCAACGGCTCCAAAATGTTTGTCGGCTTAATTGTCGGATTAAACCTATCAATATTAATTATCAATCTGGGAGTCATAAATGCGAGTTGTACTGTGTATTGGCTCAGCTTAATGGTCAGAGTATATGAGTTTCCTTATTAATGATAAACTAGGTGCTGGAATGAAACACACATTTGCTCGCAAATAAAAAACCTTGAAACGAAACCTACTTAACCAATTTCATTCACTACAAACTCCACACTGTAATTAAACTATAATGAAATTCAAGACAATGTTCAATCATGTAAAATTCTCACACTCGCATTCTACTTTTAAATCTCCTTTGATAACTTAGAAAACTAATCTGTTAACTCTTGAAACTAACACTTGAAATTAATAAGCAGAGAGGACACACATTATAAATTCACACCTTAAACTAACTAGAACTATTCCTGAAAACAAACTCAATATTCAAATTAACAAAAAGACAATCCTAACTATTGCTAAAAGAAAACCATTTCACTTCGTGTAAAATAACACTTAAAAATCCCATTAAAAACTATTTAAATATTTTAATCTAAATGAAAATGAACTATTAAAAAGCAAGCCTACTTTAAAGAGAATCATCACACTGTATTTAAACTTGATATCTCTGCCTAATCAAATCCACACTCAAACTTGCTCACATAAGGAAATGATTACACTATAAAAACAATAAAGAATCTAATTAAAAAGAGATCTAAAATAAAACAAATTCTAATTAAAAGAGATCTAATTATGCGTAAACAAGAATTTAAATCCTACAAACATTCAAAGAAATTAGATAATGCAAACAATGATTTAATATTTTAAATGAGAAATGTTAACACATTCAAATTCAAAGCATCTACAATCTGTTCTAATTCCATATTTAAACTCAAAAATTGGAAAAAAAATAATAATTTAAGTGCAGAATTAGGTGCTATTTAAAAACAATTTAAAACAAAAGATAATTCTACAAATTAAACAAAAGCAGAATTCCTAAATCTATGAAGATGAGGGGCTCAGCTCCAAGTTGCGGTGGATCCTTGCCACTCCCTGGAGAAAGTCCTAAACTAAATCAATGCTCAAAATTAAAATTACAATCCTTATATAAAAACAAAAAAATGCAGAGCCAAATTTATTAAATCAAATCAAAACATTTCTTCAAACATCAATGAATGTACACATGCCAAAATTTATTAATCAAATCAAAACATTGCTTCAAACATCAATGAATGTACACATCATCTTTTGCTTCATTACAACCATTGTGCTGGGTAATTCGATGCCGAATTTCTGAGAGAATCGATTTTGCATCTGAGAAAATTGATGGACTCACTAATTCTGCGCTCTCTACATCTTTAGAAAATCGATGCTTCTTTGATCTAATGCATGTCTTCTTCATTCTAATGCACAACTTCCCAATACCAATGGGCCAGCATCCCTATCTATGCACAACTCTCTCTGATCTCCTGGGCCATCTGCAACTTGATCTAATGGCCGACTCCTTCATTCTACAGCTACTCTCTGATCTAATGTGCAACTCCTACCTCTCTTCCTTTTACAGCTACTACATCACTCTATCTATCGACCTCCTCCTATCTAGTTGATTGACCCCTCCTATCTAATGTGCAGCTACTACATCTCCTCTAATGGATCGATTGCTTCATTCTTAATGCATCGACTCCTTCATTCTACAACTACTACCTCCACGATCTCCTCTAATGGATCGACTCCCGACAACTGATATATATATATATATATATACACACACTTTTAATTACAAACTGTAGCTTCAACCCAGAAATAGAGAAAATTATTTGTTTTAAAAATTGCCAGAATGAGAATTGGTTTGAAACAGAATGTCAATTTAGGAAAACATTCCCCTTTTTGTGGGATTTTATTGTTGCTGGAAGGTGCAATTGGCTTCTGGAAGAATGTGACCTCACATACTGCTTCTGAGGAATTGTGCCTTCTGGTATTGAACGTAATGGGGACTGATAACCTCTGCAGTCAAGATCGTGACACTTTTGATAGTAACATGTTGTTCAGAAATCCACGATATACATCACATGATTGCTCTTATGCTGCCTACCAATCATTTCAAAAAACCGATTTCCAGATATATTGTATACTATCACACCATGTTCTGAAAACCAATACCAGCTTTGAATATGCCTTGGAGCATTTCCTATAGAAGCAACAGATTCCAAAAAATCATCAAGAGTTGGAAAAGGAAATTTCCCTGATGTGCAAGAGCTTATAGTTCTTTTTTTATGCTTGACATGATCCACTGCAATTCTAATATCTGTAATACCTCCTCTATTTCCAGCAGCCTCAGTATCAAAATTTAGCAACCTCTCACAATTGGAATCAATCCTACATATAAGTGATTCCATGAAGATCTGGTATTCACTCCTATCCTTACATTTGAAATGATTGGTGGGCAATAGAAAAGAATTTTTCCCTGCCTTCAAAGATAATGGTAATCGGAAATAGTGATTCCTAGTATAGACAGAAGAGTCTAGCAAGAGTTCACTACGGCTTTCAGCATGACTATCCCCTTTGAAAATATACAATTTTTTGAAATTTGTGTCTATTTCTCGTAATCTGGCTATGCGGGCACATATATCTCCAACAAAAGCACCCACATGTGAATTGTCCTTGAAAGAGGCATTTGGTACATGAATTATTAAATGACGAGAAAAATTTTCTGTGGTTGAAGAATCGAGCTCTATTGTCTAGTCAGTTTCAAATTAAAGACCATATATGTCAAGCATGCTATCAAAGACGATAGACAACAATAGATCTACCATTTCCACTCCATTTTCCTCCACGTTTAGAGTGCGACTAAATTCCAAATCAAAATATATATGGAAAGGATAACCCTCTGTAATGATTTCATAGTGATGATGATACTTAAGGTCCATGATTTTATACCTTCTCCACAGTTCTTCATATGTTGTGGCAAGGAACCTGCGCTACCCATTGACATGGTCTTGATAGCAAAACAGAGAAACATTGACATGACTTTCAGCAAATTGTATCGCTTGGTCCTGTCGTGGGAAAGTTTCCCACACTGCCACTATGGGTGGAAGATCATGCCTCTGATTTTCTATCTGGGGAGCCATTTGAGCAACCAGAAATGAGAACGTTTTCTACCTTTGTAATGTAATAATTCTGGAAAAAATTGGCCGGCAGAGTTGGTGGTCTTCAAATGTATAGTTGTCCTTCACTCTCTGCAAGTAATCCTAGAAGCCAGTAATCAACAACTGTTAATGGACCAACATTCTCCACTAAATTCAGATTTTCTTGAGATTACTTTAAATCGAGAAATATGTGATATGAAGCAATTTTCGAGAGATGGTTCATAAACGGATTCATATATATCGAAAGTGTCAAAAAATATCTCATCAACTGCTCCAAGAAAATTTAATCCTGGTTGTAATTCTTTCTCAGGCTAGTCAGTCTCTGCTTCTATTGAAAAAAATGCAATGTATTTTCCTATTGTCTTAACCTTATTAGGTAGATATGACGGATCACAAACAGATTTTTTTTACATCTGGAAGTTTCACCTTGTGATGTCGCCCCATAGCTTTACCTTCTTCATCAAATGTCACCTTGCAATCTGGCTTGTTAAGCATGTAAGTTCCACCATAAACAACACTGAGCCATGAAAAGGCCTAAGGAAGTTCTCCCAACCCATACGATGGATATATGTATGGTGAACCTGCTTGGAAGCATGCAAGAGATTTTTCACACAGCTTTATCCTCTTATTGTTTCCAAGGCAGGCTCACAAAGATAGTGATCATCATGATAAAGCGCCAAGGCATGCCCAATGATGCATGAAGCCCAGTATACCATGGTGTCTCTTGAATTAATAGTTTTATTTGAATTTTTTTCATTGTGAGAAGTTGTGCCACCATTTTGAGGATCGTCAACTCCCATAGATCCTTGTTCAAAGTGTCTCTTGTCCTGATTGTGAATTATTTGGAGAATTTCCACTGCTTCCTCCAAAATGATGGTTTATGTGTATTTTATGAAAGGGCTAGCAACCATTTGAGAGAGAACTGAGATTTTTTTTAATCCCAAAACATAACCAGAGTAGCAATATTCATAGAGACCCAATACGTTCATGTTCAGGAGTGGTTTTGAGTGGAATATTCCCCTCACGATAACTCTTTCACGAAGCCGAATTTCGCCAAACAGTTTCTGGGTTATAGGAAACAAGGTGCTATAAACACAACCCACGTCTTATAATTTAGAGATTCTGCTCCATTTGGTCGCAAATTTGATATTTTATCCTACAACAATTCAACTACCCAGCTGCTGCTTTTATGCATTTGGTGAATTGTACTCAAATGAATTCCTGCACCGAGGCTTCCTGCAACCAAGAAGAAATTTATTAAAACACTCATTAAATTAACTAATAACAAGAATAATAGCTATTATTTCTAAATTCCTCTAATTAACAACATAATGGATTAATAATGATTAAAAATACTAGGTACAAGTATGTATTTGTTTGATAAAAATTGTAAAAATTTGGACAAATATGCAGCTCAACACCTCTCTTATCACTTCAAAATTTAAGTTATTTCAAAAATATTTTTATAAAAAAGATGATGCTTTTACTTGGGGTATTGGTTGTAGGTATTGCAAACATGCCAAATCACCATATGTCCTAGACAGTAAGAGTAAAAGAGAAGGTATCATTCTACACTCAACATGATAGGCTTCCTTAAAAATCTATGCATATCCTGACATCATTTCTTCAAAATAATAAAACCATAGGTTCCATTCACCTAACCATGTTTATCATCACCCCATATTGTACATGATAAACACCCTTGTAGGTCAGTAAAGCCTCACCATCCATGGAATCCATCACTCTTGAAGACCATATGCCAAAGTTTAGAGCCATGGCCATAAACTTTGGCCCAGGAACCACTTCATGTTTGTATACCCACCATCAAACATCGAGTCAAGTTTTACCCATTTCATGTTAAAACCCCTTTCCCGAGTGGATCAACAAAACACATCACCATGTGTCATATTTGGCCTATCACACCCTCATAAGAATAGCCCATCCGTGACATTTCATCCGCCTGACCACCCTCGCACCGATACCAACCAATGGGGCGCCCACTCTCAGCAAAACACACTCCTCACATCATCGTGTAGGATTATTCATGTTAATGGGGCACCCTTCTCTGTGCTTGTACATCCAAACAACTTTCATCTTATTTTCGCAAGTGTACAAAGATTTGTTTTAGGATAAGACTCCCACCCATCCATTTACATTTCTTACCTGGAAGCAGTTCCTAATCACCCTTGGTCAGAGCTGCGCATTCTTTACCACACACACCCTGGATGCCCTACTGACCACATGGATTTCCCCATCGGAAATTGTTATGACTACCACCACTCTCATTTACAGCTTAGACCTCGAGACACTTAACCACCATCATCATTTATAGTCATCTCTCATCATAATTTCTTGTTAACCTATCTCATTGTACCCTTCTGCATCAGAAACCATGGTCCCTTGCATGAGCACTTGTTTCGGTCAATTTATTCTTCCTTCTTGTTGAATTCAAAAATCATTTTCCAGGAAGGAGGTAGTACCTTGGATAAGTCCTCACCACAATAGGTGAATCCTCGGATGGAACAATGGGAATTAACATTTCCCATTGATGTCATCAATCTTCTTGACATTAGACATCAACACAAGTTTTCATGTCAAGGATGGTATCGTACTTCATAGCTGTTGCACTCTGTTAGAATTCGTCGAAGACCTGTATATCAGTAGGCATCTCTTTCAACAATGCTTACATGGGAAGGTACCCAATAGTCAAATACCCATGCATCCATTGAGCACTTTCTCCAAAAATTCCATGCATGTGGGTACCAGATTCAACCTTTTTTGGTTCAAAGAAAAAACGCCCTCAAGGGCATCAACAATTGTCTTCATCAGCCAGCAGCAGGTCACAAACCACAAATGTGACACGAAAGAACTAGTATCTATCATATTATCTTAAATTTTCAAACATCGTGACCATGGGAGATGCCTGCCTCATATAAATATTTCTTATTTTATCTCTTGCAGGTTCCCTATAGAGCATGGTGTATTTTTTACTTAAGACAACGGGTCTCCCAACTCCGTTCCAAAGAATTCTCTCTCTCTCTCTCTCTCTCTCAAAAGGATAACACATAAAAGAAAACATATTGTATTTCGGCTATACAGTGCTTCCTAGAAATCATACATTAGGGGGCGATTGTTAACAGCAAAAAATTGTATAGGCAAAAGACATTAAAAATGTCAAGCAGAAGGTATAAACAAATATTTCCAGGGAAGGAATACGTTAGGAAAGGCCAAAAATTTAATTTTCCCTAAGGTTCAGATGACAATTAAGGAACAGTGCAACAACATCAAAGGAATTTTTCGCACCGCATGGTTATTCCTTCAATATCTGTGTGGTCCTGAAGAAGGCGAAATTTCACCATACGGGACCACTTGGAATGCTTGGTTAGGGTGATTCTCCACCCAGTACTGTCAAGGATAGCCAAATTTGAGACACCCTGAGGATTAAGTGCAGCCCACAAAGGAATCCCTCCTCCACTCTTGAGTCACTATCAATATTGGGCCAACAGAAGGAGGATGAATTCAAAATATTTCTATATAAACCAACCTTTGGAAGAACAAATAGAGACACATTGTTATGCTGGCCAAATTTCTTCATAGAAAACCAACTTTCATAGTCCAACAGCAGACGGATTGGAAGGATTTATATGTTGGCCAACCAACATCTCAGTCCTAGAGAGAGAGGTCCACCATTTGATCTTGATCTACCATCCTTTGAGAGAGGGAAGAGACTCTTGCAGGAACTCAAGGAAGGAGACCTCCTTGTTTTAGTTATCTGACCTTCATAACTCAAAGGACCCTCTCCAAGTGTTTAGCATTGTATCTTTTTTCACTACCAGCACCTAATAAAAGGAAAATTCTCCACTTGTGTTATTAGGTTGTTTTCTCCATCGAGATTTTGTATTTTGCATCCTGTGGTTTTTTTGTTCTTAGTGTTGTATGTTTAGTTTTCCCTCAAACTTAGTTTACATTTTGTCAAATCTATTCCACTAACATTAGACAATAATTTTTCTCTATGACCTTGTGCAGGTAGCAACTATCTTGCTAAAGAAGTGTATTTTGTACACCCTTGTGCCAAATACACTACCACAACGATGTCGATCTCGGTTGTTTTGTACCTTTCATCGTATCCCATCTCAATGTTCATATGGATGTATTTCTACTCCAAGTCACCGAAAAAATATCTATTCCCTGTCATATGGAATGAGACACTACTCTCTAGATACCACACACTTCCCATCACTTTGCTTGTCATACATGCAATGAGGATAAAATCAAGCTTGAATTTTGAAGCTAGAGCTTCATATGGCGCTCCTCCTGAGGTATACTTTCTTGTCTTCTTGTGTGAAATTTTTGTGGCATAGTGCCTGAATTCATGAGAGTGAAATAAATTGATTATAGACAAGTCTTTGTTCTTTCCCCCTTAACTAGATTATTCTTTGGATTGGGAATTATTTCCTTTCCCTTTATTTTCCTTTCCATACAAGGCACAATTCTCCTCATCCTCTCCCTTGGATGAATTCTCATCTCTTGTGTTCCACCTTATTTCTTCCTACACTAGATCAGACCATAATCACTGCCAACTTGGTAGTTTCTCTCTACCATTTACTGATTCTTAATAGCTATGCCATCTCTTGGGAAGGCTCAAGAGGGATAGAGAAACCAATTATTCTTCAGGGAATTAATGTTGGCCCTACCAAGTTCATCACGACACTGTGTAAACTTGCTCAAGTACTGCAAAATTGTTTCATTCCTTTGCATATTGATACTTCAAAGCTCGTCCTTGAGTGCTAGCTTCATGTGGTGGCATTTTTTCTCGAACAACTTTGTCAGTGTTTTCCACATCATGAACTGAGTTTCTTTCCCATGGAGATTCAAGATAATATGATCTTGTACTCCCTCCAATAATATTATCATTGCTTTGGCGACATCCTTCTTCCATTGAGCAAGATTTTGGGCATTAGATGTTTGGGGTTTTCCTACATCTCACCTGATGTATTCTAGCATCCCATTTTCATCCAATACTTCCTCCATGCATTCCTTCCATGCCAAAAATTTTTTGGTTCCTTACAAAGAATACTTGATCCTGAGTCCATTGAAATACATCTTCTTAGTCCTGGAGAAAACCTATAACACTGACATTCAAATTCAAATCTCCTACAAATACAACTTCTAAATCTCTTCTCTACTGTGAATATAGCTTTGCTACCATGTAGAAATTAATGTGTATATTCTAAACTTCTCACGGAATTTACTAAATCACAAGACTAGAAGCTACTCTACTGATCTTTGGAAGAAAATTCATGATCAAAAACAAAATCATTAACATGCATCAAGATTCAACATACATACACAGAATTTATCTAGGGGAAATCAACTACTCAAAACCCCTTACTATATGTATTGCATTAATCAAATAATTTGGATGAATACAATATGCTTTATAAAGCTTGAGCACAACCTACACCTGTATCTTTTGTCCTCTGCCCTGACTAAGTGAACCTGACCAATACTTAGCCAAATTTTCAAGCCTCCAAGCTCTTATTTCCTTGCATTGTTCAACTGGGTAACACAAATTATTTGCATGTGTTAGTTATTTTGGGTTGATTTATCAGTACACTAGATGATCACTGAGTGTGACTGAAGTTACACAGCACAACTTGACCCTCCACTAGTTTCTCCAACAACTAGAACTAGTTTAACTGACAATAACTCAACTTAACTGAAATAGGTTGCTAGAAATTAGCAATCAATCGTACTCAGCTGAACTCAGTGTTCCAACTCGAATTAACTGAGTTAACAGAGTGACAAGATTCATGTCACCTTAGTTAACTTCCTCCGAGTATTCTACTGAAATTGAAATTCGAATTTTAATCTAGGTTTGACCAAGGCAAAGTCAAAACTAGATTTTCTTGTTGAATTTTCAACATAAGTCTCTCAAATACAAAAATGTACATGCTTTATGGTTTTATATTAAGGTTAAAATATGTACAATCTTGTATATTCATGTGATTTTTTAAACTCTTAGGTTCTGCAGCAAGTTCTACATTTTTTCCTCTCAGATTGTACATTTTCATGGAAATCCAATTTACCTAAAAAAATACCATAAGGGAGGTGTTATTTACCTGCCACATCACTTTGTAATTTTATGGGTTATGGGAGGTGTTATTTACCTTTTAATTCAAATTTATCAATGATAATAAAAATATCAAATTATGAAAATTCCAAAATCTAAACCTCTGTAGAAATATATATTATTGTACCAACATATCATGATCATTGAGAGCTTTCCGACGTAGGTAAACATTTCATTGACCCAATGCTTGGGCTAAAAGTATCACTTGAAGAGAGAGAATATATTTCATTAACTATAACCACACTAACATTGGATATCCACATGGCTCTTAGCTATGTTTTCTTATTAATTCGATTACCTTAATGGCTCGAGACTTGGTAAATGTTTATATATATATATATATATATATATATATATATATATATATATATATATATATATATATATATATATATATATATATATATAACTTACACATCACTCATGAATAGGGTTCACATCCTGGGCCATAATGTCACATGCTCTCGCCAACTATTCCCACATTGTTTTTAACAAGAAAAAAACCAGTTACAGCTTTATATTGATACAATAAAGTATTTATATCTTTGATTCAAAATATCAAGTTGTATCATTATATCTTAATCTTTCTAAATTAATCCAAAAAATAATCTAAATATAACAAATAGAACACAAATTTTCTACAATTCTAATAATTGGGTTATTTGTGCCTTGGATCGACGCAATTACAATATATAATATATCTATATATATATATATATATATATATTATATATATATATATATATATATATATATATATATATATATATATATATATATATATATATATATTCCTATGCATCCCAAAATTAAATAAATTGTACATATACAATGAAGCAAAGGCGAAAAAAATTACTCATGGATAAGATTCAAGTGTATATATATTGCGAGTTTGGAATTTTTTCGAGCTATTGACATATATAATTACATAAGTAATCATATAGAGAAAAATAGTTGGGTCACACCTCTTCCATTCTCACAATTCTTTTAGGTGAATATAATTATACACGCACTCATGGACTACCGAATGATGAGAATGGGATCGGTCGTAAATTAAATTACTATGCAACATTGTATGATAGCTTCGATCTATTTTAACCATGAAATCATTTCCTATAAATATATAGGAATTTTATGAATGAGGATATTATATTAAATTAGTTTGGGAAGATACACTTACCTCTAAATTTCATTGTTTTTCAAATGACCACTGATATGAGACCCTCTGGTTGGAACAATACGTTATAAGGTGGTCACCGTTTTGTGGGGTCTCAAGCCAAATATACACACAAAAACATAGTCAGATCATGGTTGAACAACCCTAAGTTGGTCACGATGAAAACATTATTATTTGATTCCACAAGCTTATAGGAAATGACATTTTTGTAACCCAACACTTTGTTAAACATTCAGAGTTTGAAGTTAAAATGTTAGTAACATCTTCCACATTCCATATCATTACAAGGGGTGGTAGGTCGTGTTACAATTAGTAGAAAAGACATTTTAAAATGTCAGGGATAACCATCATCATAACAGCCATTGTGGAGGAGTTAATAAAAACAACGAAACATTTGAATCAATTCTCCATCTCTAAAATTGAATCCCTAAATTACATAGCAGTCACACAGGATGAAGGAAATCCACTATGACATTGATTCAATCATGCAACCTGTCACTGGACCCTACACCATATTCCACACTCTGAAAGTCATCCACGAAAACCATATGGAGTGTTTAACACCCAACACCTAACCTAAACAGTAGTTCTTGAATCCATATTATGACCGCCTCCACAAATCCAATAGTCATTATTCATATTAAAGTGAGTTGAAAGTTGCTAAACATGTTTCCACACTTTTAATAAAACCCATTGTATCATATTTTCTAACATTTTTACACTTTCATCAGAAAATATATTTAACTTTTGAAAAATGGAAATGGTCTGAAAATTTAGAAAAGGAACTTCAATATTTATGCCCTCCTATTACCCCCTATGATTGTTGAAAAGTAAAACAAAATTAGAACGATTCTAAATCCCTCCCTAGAAAAGATAAATGCCTTCTCTTATTATACCAACTTACCTTGCCAAGATCTAATTGTTAAACTAGTCCAGAAAACATTGTAACTTGGCGATAAAAATTCCACTATTAAGAGACATTTCACAAAACCCACATAATTTCCTCACAAGTCATAATTTCAAGTTTTATTTGAAAGTACATAAAGGGTTTAAATTATATAAGAATCATAAGATTATGAATAAAAAAATAAAAACAATGACAATTGACTTGATCCTCAAAAGGGACTCTGAGAGCACCCAATGTGTAAATGCTTCATTTTACATAATTCTAACATTATTAGTCACGCTATTAGCAAAACAAATTTGTAGTTCCTGATTTATTCATTAGTTTAATTCTTACATAATCAAATAAATTCTTAAATTGAGTTCCAATGAGAAAATATTTACTAAAGGTTTACAACTACATTGGAACGAAAATATAGGAAAAGCAAACAAAAGTAACCTTGTTGAGGAGAAAGGACCCAAAATTTAGCAGTTTGTACATGAACATCATCCCGAAATTAAAGCTAGATTTCATAAAACTAGCTTATGGTTTTCACTCAAATCTAGACTCCGGAGATTAAGTGAATGGGCACACAAAGAAGATAACAAAGTATGTGATCATGTGCATACTCTTTTATGATAATTCTCTCAAATACAAACATGTACATGCTTGATGGTTGTATATTAAGGTTATTTAACGGTGTTGGACCCACCAACATTCAGGGTATCCATCTGATATGAAGTCCCAATTGGACCGCACATCGTTTGTTGTAGGAGTCTCATCTGATATAAAGGCGTGATATTCAATTTCTTAAAGTTTTTCCTTGGTTCTAACTATCACCAAGAGAGAGGGATGGAATGGTGCCTTCAAAAACAAAGAAGGTATGCTTGGAAAATGTTCGATTTTAAATGTGTCAAATTTCTTCTTCCGTGGAGAGGGGAGAAAAGTGAGCCTCTAAGAGAGATGTAATAGTACCACCCAAGAAGAGACACACGTGAACCAGAGGAAACAGTTTAACATCCATCGGAATAGTCCACAAGGGATGCGATGGTCGATACAAACAACAAATGGGAAAGGTTTGTCTAATACCCTATGGAATATTCCACAAGGATGGGACAAAAATAACAACTATTACAACACATTCTCAACAAGGTAAGTACTAAAATAACTGAAATAGTTCAATTATCTTAGTACATGTGAAAGAAAACATGAAGTAAAAACATCTGTAAAATATTCTTACAAACATTCATAATCAATGCATGAAGAACGTGTTAGCCTTGAGGGCTTCTATTATTAAGTAAAATTTCCAAGACACATGTATACAATGAACATCACTAGCTCCAATTGTGGAGCGTTGGAGTCACACCTTGCTCCCAAAAAGAACTAGCTTATCTCTATATTTCTTTCTGTGAGTATCCAAGGTGAAAATTTATTTCCTCTTACAATGAGGGGGTATATAAAACAATGAGGAGGTGATGCTTCACCTTCCTTGTGACTCTTTATCTAGCCTCATCATTGTTTGAGTTCATATGACTTGTCAGCTTTACATGACTCTTCGTATACCGCACACGTCCTTTGGAATTTCATTTTACCATACATTTCTAAAACATATGATACATCATTGGCCACAAGGTGTGGCATGTGACCACTCATGACATGACATGACACTGCTGACATGGAGTACTTTATGACGTGGCAATGTTAAGCCACTGTTGATGCTAGGTGCTAAGTGTCTTATTGAGAATGATCTTCTTTTCACCTCTGCATGGCTTGGTGATAAGGAATCTTAAATCATCTCAAGTCTTTGATAGTGGTCGCAAACTAGTGGCCCTTCACTTTATAGTGATTCACTGAATTTTGAATTCATCCACAAAATTTTATTTGAGCATGCTTCATTCCTTCTTCTCCTTCTTCATCATCTTTCCATGACATGATAGGGTACTTGTTCTTGCAATTCACTCATGACTAGACGACATCAATCCGAAAACCCCCTAGTCTAAGATGGTGCATTCTAATCCATAGACTGAGCCCGAAACTAGTGAAATGCTAGGAATATGGGCTCAGTGACTGCATAATTGTGCAATTCAAGTACCCAAGGGTGAGGCTTGATCCCTGAGACTGCGCAGTGCATAGTTCAGGCCGAGCTGAGGGAAAAAACTACGCAGTTCTGGGAGCCAATGAGACAAGCTGAGGGAATGGGCACTAAGTGAGCATACTACATAGTTTTTGGGGAAAATTTAGGTTGGGATACTGCATATATGCATAGTTTAAGAGCTCAGGGAATGATATTTATGCTTGTTATTGTGAAGTGCATAGCTTAAACTAGATTGGGAGACAAGATTACGCAATTTTGGAGGTTAAGGTTGGATCTTGGGCACAGAAACTATGTAGTGCAATAGTCATGGGAGGCAGTAACTACATATTATGTAGTTCCAGGTAGAAAGGTCACAACTATAGTATTGAAACTACATATTGCATAGCTCAGGGAGGTCGGATGAAGTTAGGTTTCTTGGTCGGGGATTTTTTCCAAAAATGGCTAAGTGTAGGATCAATTAGATTGGTGTGAACGGTGATAAAAATTTGCTTACAATCACATACCTAGAATAATTTGATGACTCAAAAACATAGATCATCCATGAAATATGAAAAAATAATTTCCCTTCATGCAACAAGTTTACGACTAGTTATGACAAGTGTGACACTAAAGATACACTTTGCAACGATCGTGACAACACTTGTGCGACAATGTTCCACACATTTGAAATGAGTTTGATGGGTACTTACAAGTTTAGAACAACTCATTTTCACAAATATGACCTCTTGGAACCAAAAAAATAGGCTTATATACATGATGTGACAGCCTACATGCCAAAATAAGACACTTTTCCCAACTTGCAAAAGGGAACACGTCACTCTAAGAAAAACATGGAATGATTTTCAAATTTTGTGATTATGATGAACAAAATCAAGGAAGGCTTTGAAATTTGGTATAGGCCAAAATTTTGGAGGGTGTTGTAGCAACTACAACACTTGGTGACACATTGGAAAAACTCGAGCATCTATGTCTTAGTTAATTTATTTCGTGCAAAGACTTCGTTCTTCAGGGATATTGTAGCCGCTACAACCCCCTCAAATATTTTAGCTTATACCAAATTTCAGAGCCTTCCTTGGTCTTGTTTATGGCTGTTGCAAAATTTGAAGTTAATTTCATTTCTTTTCTTAAAGTTTTGTGACCCCTTTAAAATTAAATTATGCATATAAAAATCAACTATATTTTCCCTATCTTGTAAGTTTTAACCCTGTACAGAAATTATCAGCAAACAAATTCTTAAAAGAGAAAATAAACAATAGCGAGAGAATAAAACATAAACATATATACACAGATATTTTCCCATGGATCCCAAAATTGGGACTACCAGCTTGATTTTTCATTATATTCCTTTCAATGTTACAACACATATATATACATGCCGAAGAATTTATAAACCCAAATCCATTGATCCTAGATTAGAACATAATCGTAGTTCCCTTGACCAGATTTACAAATCACCATGGGAAGAAAACAATCATTCCCAAAACCATGTACAAACCCATGCACAAAACTGATGCAAGGATTATGCACAAAACTGATGCCTTGCGCATAATAGAGTGTGTGTTCCCTTTACATAAAAATCCACACAAAAAAACCCATATAAAATACTTAGATTTAATACAGAATATGAATAGGGAGCCGAGACAAATAAGTGCTTGCTTATAATAAAACAATAAAATTACAAATTCAAACCATTATGGTCGAATATTTCATTTGTTGGCCTCGCGGCTCTCGACCCTTTACATAAACTCTCACACCATTTCTCTCTATCTCTGTTTGTATTCCTCTCTGTCCTCCATCCTCACACAATCCTCATATTTATAAATAATTTTGGATTAATTCCAATCCATGATTTCCTCCACAAGTATCTCAACCAAACTCTAAAATAGATTTATCCATTTTTTTACTCAACTAAGTTCCATTTAAGGAATTCCTAATCCCTCAAATATCTATCCAACTCAATTCCTCCCATATTCTCAATTAATTAAGAGAATATTTACAATAATCCTCACACTCAGATTTTTCTCTCTTAATTTAAATAAAAATGTGCATAAATTATAAAATAATTAAAAAAACATCACCCCCTAAATCACACAAATAAATAATGAAATTTTTGCTCGATGCTCCTACATCAGACTCCCCATGTAGAGAAGTTTCCATAGACTCCTGTCTATGAGGTCTGTCACTTTTCTGTAATAATGTGACGGCCACAAGTCTCAATAACTTTCTCCCTCCAGGATTCCAAACTCTTTTTTGCTACTGGTCTTTTAAAGTATCAACTCTATTTTGTAAATTTGCACAGAATTTCCAGAATAGTATTTTCAGAATACTATTGAATGTAACTCTCGCTTTTCCATACCACATCATCTTTATTTCAAAAATTACAGACTCGTGTAGAATCACTGATACCCTTTCTTCTGGTCTCGAAACTCTGAAATAATCTCAAACTGGTTTTACCTCAGCATCACTTATTCTATCAACCGCATTCCATCGGCCTCTCCAACAATTTCTTTCACCAATCCCTCGGAGTAATTCCTCTTTGTCAGATGCTTTCGTCTCCAATTGCACTGAACACTCAACTTCCTGAAATGAAGAATAATAAATAATTTCTCCTTGATCATAACTATAGTCATTTACTGTCCATATAGTAACAAATTTCTCATCTGGTGTTGTACCTGCATTCATCAACAAACTATTAGTTTTAAAAATATAAGACCTTTCGACATCTTTTGATGCTTCAAGCACCAATCTTCGATCATACACTTTCTGGATTTCAGTAGATCCTATTTTGAATTGCTGGTTGCTTTCATCTTTATCCTGCTAGATCAATACTTCTATTTCTATTATGTCTCTAAGGACATAAATTTCTTGCTGCTCCTGATCTTTCATCCCATCTTCAAATACTTTCTGCTCAATTTCTCTGATTTCAACATCATATTTATTAATTTTTCCTTCTATACCTACAACCACATTATTATTTGAAGAGTCAAAACATTCGCTTAACTCTATAAACGTTAGAAACATTTCATCCTTATCATGCAAAGCAACTGCAATCTCTTCTGTATCAGGTTTTGCAAGTTTCATCTCCCCTTCAGGTTCCTTAAGCCATCATTCCAAGAACTCTATTTCCATGTGAAATCTTTCTAGCATGTCATCACAATATTCATTCTCAGTTTCATTCTTCTTCTGGCAATCCTCCTAAGGTATCATGTTTTCTGTATCATCACATTGAAAAATTATGTCATCAATTTCATTAAACAAATTCATTTTTTTACCTCCTTGGAATATCACTTTGGCATTTTCATTATGTCTCTACTCCATAACAGCTTCAACTGGTTGTCTTACACCAAACAAGAATTCATCTATGAATTCTTTCTGCTGCAACAAATCAGTACCTTCCTCCTTTGAAAGGCATTCTCCATCATACTTCACCTTAAAAGCTTCATTCATCTTTGTGACAGTTTCACCAGAGTGTCCATCATCTTCTGCACATCCTGCAAACATACATAAACTATGAGTGTTAAAAATACAAGGCTTCATGTCCTCATCTGCTTCTCTTGTCAACACATCCTCAAATTCTTCTGAACTATTCCAATAGTTCATGAGATCTTTCTCATTGATCTCTTCACCCAGAATTTCACCCTGTTCTGGGCTACAAATGGAAACTTCCATTTTCAACTCAGCCTCTCTGAGTTCTTCACATCTCAATTACACACTCATCATCTTCTCGAGCTTCCTTAGCTCTTCTGTCAACTGTGTTTTTACCTGTTGTTCCCTCTTTGCGTGTAGTCTCTGCCATTTCACTTTCTTCCTCATGCTCCAACCATGTATCTGGTATTTCTTGTTTCTTTGCAAAAATTCCATCAATAACTCAAGATGAACTGCTATCTCAACTTTCCCCCTCTCATACTCTTCATTAGTCAACTGCTTACATATGCCATTCTCATTGACATCTTCCTTCTTCTTTCTTCTGTTGAGGTCTTTCTCAGAAACTCCGAAATGACTATCAACAGTCATCTTCTCCTCCTTTGCAAACTTCATCTGTTCACTTATGGATTTCATTCAATTCCCTTTCCAGCAAGCCTTCCTACTTGCCATCCAACAATACAAGCTCTCTTCCTGTGCTTGGTATCTTTCAGTTCTCTGTCTTGGAATCATCTCTAGGCAATTCTCTTGCTCCTCTTTACTACAAACAACAACTGTAGTATTTCTTGCGTTACAATGACCAAACTCTTTGGGTGTCGGGCTCTGTTGATCATGCACCCAATTACATTCAAACCTTTGACTTGGATTACGATTCTTTGACTCCAGACTTGACATCAACTCTTCATCTTGGATGAAAATGCACCCTTTTTGTACAATAATTCAATGGTTTAACTTGACTCAAGCTATACAAATTTCTTCATTGACCTTGACATCTTATTTGACTTCAAAGCTTGACCCAATAATTACAATAGTGGATAATTTGACTCTAATTCATGTTATACAGTATACCATTGAGCATCCACCCTTAATACATTCTCATGATGTAAAATATCCCCGTTACCAATTCTCTCTCATACTCCATTCTTATGAAAATATCATAAGTCACTAATTATATCATCTCCCATTATCACTTTCTTTTAAGCCTTTAAATCAAAATGCACTCCATTTTTCCCAAGATTTATTTTATGATGAAAATAAAATAAATCATTTAATTTCCAACATTTAAAATTCCTTTTCGAAATGAATTATCATACCTTATGCTCCTCATATTAGTGCAGATAGTTTTCCTGCAACTCCTTCTTTGTAGTGACGGTTCTCATGCAACACCGTCTCTCTTCAGTGCACAAAATAAATTCCTTCATAGGAATTTTCCAAACTTCCTTTTAACATGGTGACATCAACATATTGCTCTGGTATCAAAAAACACAAAGAACACTATCTTCGAGATAGAACAATGTGAACACATTCACATGCACTACAAGCAACGATCAATCATTATCTTTAAATCATAGAAATCATATATGCTCCTTTACCTTCTTGCTCCTTCATGTAGATATTAGTTATCATAACCTCAAAATGATATACCACAACCATGTTGGCTCACCACTCTTCTACTATGATTGGGTTCACCACTTGCTCTGGAATGCTACAACATATCTCAATCAACAAGGTCAAAACACTTCTTCAACAGTTCATTTTTCCTTCATAATTTGCAGGTATCATGAAAATTTCACTTTTAAAAATTCACAGAAATCATAACACAATTCACAAGTAACAATACCACTTCTGCTTGTTTGATTTAGCACTTAACCCCAATAATCGATTGCAATTTCATACCAAGTGAAAATATTCACATATAACTTTTAGAATCTTGATACCATAATTATGCACATCCATTTTTTTGGAGTCTGCAATCAACCCTTTATGCGCAATTAAAATAGTGTTAAATTCCATGATTTGAAAACCCAATTAGTGCCTTTACCTGTAGCATCCTCCTTCGTGCTCCGTCTGCTCTTCACAGATTTCAACGGCAACACTACCATGCATCTCTTGGTCTCAGTGTTGACTCCATTGATCTCGTGACCTCTCAAAGTGACCTTGGCTCATGCTGAAAGGTGGTACCATGGAAACACTAGATCCATACACTGAATACTCTACTAGAAACACATTTAGACCAATAACACACAAAGATTGTCCAAGGCTTCTTTCACGACTACCTTGATTCATACCGAAGGGAATCATATAGGGATTTGACCCATATACAGATGACCCAATGCCAGGTGTATTACCACCGCCAGAAAATGATGTGCATAGTTATGGGGTACTTCTCTTGTAATGACATTGAGTGGCAAGTGAGTTTGTCAAAACACCAGTCACATATGATGATGCTCTAACAGGATTGTCATAGCTTTACTGGTATCTTCCATAATAATTAAATACAACCACATTGGACAATGGAATTGCAAAATGACCAGCAAGGACACTAGCGCATCTTCTCCACCAATATGTCGATCTCATCCTCAACATAGCACATAGAAATTGCGGACACTCAGTAACTTTAACAGAAGTGAATGTGACTCATATTCACAGATTCAAGAGGTATATTGACTTCTAGAGAAGCAGAAGCCAAACCACTTAATCCAATGTCTCTAGGCATCAAGCACTACCAATGAAAAATGCAGCATTAGACTAAATCCTCCACCAACCATGACATTGATTTATTCACGATGCAATTAATCTGCGCTCTCCAACAACACAAGTGACTCTCCAAATCGGCTGCTCTTAAAACACAAAATATGCAGTGTCTTATGCACTAGTCACTGGTCGGGTTGGAACTATGCACATAAAAATTTAACACGTTCACAGATATCCTTAGTCTACAAACAAGTCCATACACCACATCTCTAGCCGCACCATTCTCAAATGTGGGTGCCCTCTGCTCATCGACTCTTCATTTCTATCCACGTGAGACACTTGATCCTGCAATTTTTCCATGATTTATTTGTAGCTCTAATCATTTAAGGGCATGACGGCTTCAGGTTCAATCTCCAAGATGAGATCCACGACCATCGCCAAGCAGATCTGAATGCTGGTCCAGTCCTTTAATTATCACAGATCAAGATTGTGTCCTGCAATCATTTACTTCTACTGAAATATGATCTCCATCAATCTCTGTCTCTCCTTGACTCTGACCAAACTTGATAAGATTCCAAACACCTAAATATCCCTTTTGCTGAGTCTTCTTTGATGATCCCATGCCATTGTCATCAAAACATTGTCACATAATTTTATTCACGATATCTCAAAACTCTTTGGTGTGACTTCTTTAGATCATCCAGCTCCATATTTCAGTGAAGCTTCAATTATAGTCACTTGAATTTCCAAATAGAATCCATCGAATTCTTTATGAATTTGACTTCATAGAATTCGATTTCTATATCAGATTCTTCAATAATACCCTGCACACTTAAATCATACAATTGAAAATATATCAACACACATGATATTACCTGCAAGACCTCCGATCGCACCTCACCAGGCATGGATCTTCAGCTCATATACCAAATGATGCAGGGATTCTACACAAAACAGATCCTCGAACATAATAGAGTGTGTTTTCCCTTTACATAAAAATCCACACACAAAAACCCATATAAAATACTTATATTTAATACAGAATATGAAGAGGGAGCCGAGAAAAATAAGTGCTTGCTTATTATAAAACAAGAAAATTACAAATTCAAACCATTTTGGTCGAATATTTCATTTTTTGGCCTCACGGATCTCGGCCCTTTACATAAACTCTCACACCATTTCTCTCTATCTCTCTCTATATTCCTCTATGTCCTCCATCCTCACGCAATCCTCATACTTATAAATAATTTTGGATTAATTCCAATCCATGATTTCCTCCACAAGTATCTCAACCAAACTCTAAAATATATTTATCCCTTTTTTACTCAAGTAAGTTCCATTTAAGGAATTCCTAATCCCTCAAATATCTATCCAACTCAATTCCACTCATATTCTCAATTAATTAAGAGAATATTTACAATAATCCTCACACTCAGATTTCTCTCTCTTAATTTAAATAAAAATGTGCATAAATTATAAAATAATTAAAAAAAAACATCACCCCCTAAATCACACAAATAAATAATGAAATTTTTGCCCGATGCTCCTGCATCAAAAACCATAGGTAGGCCTACTCACCTTATAAAGGGTCCAAGCTAGTCATTGAAAGAATATAACACACACCCAACATTCTACCACTTGTTGTTTTATTTCCATAGGGGACAATAGGAGAGCTTAGTCATTGGTCCAGCCCTACAACACCCATTGTTTCTATACACCAAGAGAACTTCTCAGTGCTCATAGACTTTGTCAATGCATCTGCAACATTCTTCAAAGTTTCCACCTTTACCAGAATTACCTTTTTGTCCTCAACCATATCTCTCACAAAGTGATATTGAACATCAATATGCTTTGTCTTTGAATGATAAGCAGGGTTCTAAGCTAATAAAATTGCACTTTTTCTATCACAGACTGTCCTTATAGCTTGTTGCAATAACCCCATACTTGAACACAATCTCTGCAACCAAATTGCTACCTTTCTTGCTTGAGTGGATGCCATGTATTCAGCCTCTATAGTTGAAAGAACTACTACGTACTCTCTTTTACTCATCCAACTGACTGCACCTCCAAATGGGCTAAACACATATCCACTTGTATATCTTCTTTGATCCAAATATCCAATCCAGTTTGCATCAACAAAGCCATGGATATTGAATTTAATGTCCAATGTTGGTCTTCCCTAGTAGCACAAACCATAATCACTAGTGCCACACAAATATCTAAAAGCTCGCTTCAATGTTGTCCAATGCTCCTTCCCAGGTTAAACCTGCTCAATACTCCCACTGCATGTGCAATGTCTAGTTTAGTGTAGACCATTGCATACATTAGGCTACCGACTTCACTTGCATAGAGAACACGAGACATTTCCTCTTCTTCTTCTTTTGTCTTGGGGCATTGTTTCGCAGATAAACTTACACCTACAGGAATAGGAACCTTCACGAGTTTACTATCTTGCATATTGAACCTCTGCAATATTGTCTCAACATACTTCCTCTGCTTTAACCATAGTTTCCTCTTTTCTTGATCTCGTTTAATTTCCATGGCCAAAATATATTTTGTAGCACCAAGATCCTTCATGTCGAATTTGAAGACCATCTGGGTCTTCGAATCCTGGATAATTTCTTTGTCATTTCCAACTAGCAACAAATCATCCACATACAAGACCAAATAAATATCACAGTCACCAATTAATTTAAAATACACACAGTTATGCTCTTTACTTCTGGTGAAGCAAAGTCCCTGTATATATGTATAAAATTTATGATACCACATACTTGGTAACGGTTTTAACCCATATAGATAATTTTTAAACATGAATATCAGTTATTTCTTACCCTTCACCACAAAGCCTTCAGGTTGCTTCATGTAGATATCCTCTTCCAGATACCTGTGAAGAAATGTCGTCTTCACATCCATTTGTTCTACGTAAAAATCAAATGCATCAGCAACAAATACAAGTTATCTAATAGAAGTTATCTTGGCAACAAGTGAAAAAATATCACCGAAATCAATTCCTAACACCTAGGAATAACCTTTTTCTACCAACTAAGATTTTATTTCTCCACCTTGCCTTCTACATTCATCTTCTTCTTAAACACCCATATTCTTCCAATAGGTTTCCTTCTAGAGACAACCCCACCAGATCCCATGCCTCATTTTTGTGCAAGGATGCCATTTCATCAACCATGGAATCCTTCTATAGCTTTCCATCCTCTGAATCCACTACCTCCCTGACAGTTCTGGGATCACCATCAGTGATAGATAAAGAAAAATTTGAACTGAAATTAGATGGACTATACCTTTCTAGTTGCCTTCTTTCTCGAACTGATCTTCTCACAGCTGGAGTTTGTGGCTCCTCCTCTTCTGAATCTAGTTTTGTTGTAGATTCTGATTCTTCCTCCTTTAGCTCAAACTCTATCTTCTCAAGTTCCTTTGGTATGACTTCATGTTTAACAACATATTTCACCTCTATAAACACCACATCTAGGTTGTACACAACCTTCCTTGTTTATGGGTTCCAAATCTTATAACCTTTTAAACCATCCTTATACCCAATAAAGATGAACATTTCAGATTTATTATCCAACATGGTTCTTTTCTCCTTTAGAACATGTACATATGCATCATGGCCAAATACCCTCAGATGTGAAAGCAAGGGTATTTTAGTAGTCCATACCTCATTTGTAGTCTTATCCTCCAACGTTGATGAAGGTGATCTGTCAACCAGGTAGCATGTAGTCTCCACTACCTCTCCCCAAAATTCTTGTCCTAACCTGATACCACTGAGCATGCTTCTTTCCTTTTCCATAAGCATCTTGTTCATTCTTTCTACAAATCCATTTTTCTAAGGTGTGTATGGAGTAGTCTTTTGTCGTTTTTTACCAAACTTCTTACAAAACTCTTCAAATTCCTTCTTGCAGAACTCTCCACCATTATTTTTCCTCATCACCTTTATCTTCTTCTCTGTCTAGTTTTCTACCAGAGCCTTAAATTCTTTAAATCTGTCAAATAATTGAGATTTATTCCTCAAGAAATATATCCAAGTATTCCTTGAGAATTCATATATAAATGAAACATAGTACATATACTTACCTAGTGATGGAACTGAAAAAGGTCCAAACACATCACTATGCACAAGCTTTAATATCTTTTTTTCCCTCTTAGCACTAGAAGGGAAACTCACCCGATTCTGCTTCGATATACACAAATTCATAGAAATAGAAATCTAGAGAGAAATTAGACATACCTTCTACCATACAATTACCATGCAATATTTGAAGGTCCTTCTCTCCAATATGTCCAAGCCTTTTATTTCATAGCATGGTCTTTTCTCCAGAGACTGCTAGGCTTTCTTCTCCACTTTCAGGAACCATAGAACGGTTGCACCCATCAATGATAGTGCTACCTAGAATCTTGTACAGAGTTACAATCTGAACTCCCCACATCAATACTAGTTCTCCCCAATCCATCTTGTAGGTATCTTTCTTGAACATTGTTTCATGCTTGCATCATCCATCTTTCTTACAAAAATAAAATTTCTGGCCAATGCAGGAATATGTAGAACACCAGGATCTATTCTAATCCTTCCACCTTGCAAAACCAGCTTGAATTTTCGGCGTTCAACAATTTTTTCCTTCCTATCATCCCTTAATAATACATCACTTCCATCATAATTCTCATACTCATAGAGCCACTCCCTATGGGGAGTGAAGTGAAAGGATGAACCTGATTCAATTAATCATGCCTCATGATCTACATGTGTATTTGAATAAGAAGCAAAATACATAACCCCAGCTTCATCTGAGGTGGTTTTCACCTCCGCAGAAGGAGAATAATCATATCCATTTCGTTTCTTAGGAGCCTTAGATCTATAGTCCTTCTTGAAGTGCCCTTCCTTTTCGCATTTCCACACACCTTTACAGGCTTTCTTGTAGATTTATATCTCCCTATATATTTAGATCTCTGACTCAAGAAATTATTTTGGTCTTTGTTCTGGTACCATCCTCGTATTGAAAAGGCATCTCCATTCTGTACCTGCATATTTTTCCCTCTCATTTCCTCTAACAGCAACACTGAGACAATTTCATCAAAATTCAAGGTAGTTTTATTGCTACCTATTGCAACAACCAGAATATCCCATGAATCTGGTAGAGATAAAAAAAAACTAATGCATTGGTCTTCATATGAGATTTTGAGATCAACAAATGAAAATTTCCTTACCACAGTATTCAAGGTTTTCAGATGCTCTTTCATCGAGTCTTCATCCTTCATCCTCGGTTTATACAGCTTTTTCCATAGGAACAATTTATTCACCAAATACTTAGATTGGTACAAAGTATCTAACTTTTCCCGTAAATCCTTTGTCGTAGATTCCCTAGATACATTGACCAATATCGAATATGAGATACAAAACCATATTGTTCTCTTTGCCTTCCAATCCAACTTCGCCCACTATTCCTATGACATTATCATAGGTTTAGTATTTGGATCTACCACGATCCACTCATCTTTATCCACCAACAGATCCTCCATCTTGAGCTTTCAAAACTCAAAAATTTGACCATTAAATTGCTCAATCTCTATATTTTCACTGCTCTCCATATTCTTTCACCGCAAGAATCGATCCTACAGATCTCTCACTCAAGAGGTTCTATCATAGGTCCAAGAAAAAATACCCCCCAGCAACAAAGGCGTCCCCTTGAAGTTGTAACAACTATGATACCAAATGTAGGTTTTAACGTTGTACAGGAATTATCTGCAAACGAAATTTTAAAACAAAAAATAAACAATAGTGAGAGCATAAAACATAAAAAATATATACAAAGAGAATTTACCCTGGATCCCAAAACCAGGACTACCATCTTTATTTTTCATTATATTTGTTTCAATGCTACAACACATATATATACATTTTGAAGCATTCATAAACCCCCAATCCATTAACCCTGGATTAGAACATAATTGTAGTTCCCTCGACTATATCTACAAAATACCATGGGAAGAAAACCATCATGCCGAAAACCATGTGCAAACCCATGCAAAAAACCATAGGCAAGTTTTCCCACCTAATATAGGGTCCAAAAATATAACACTCACCCAACATGTCTTCCTTACCTTCCTTCTTTCAAAACTCAATAAATTTCTTGTAGTCTTGAAAAGGAAAAGACCCATATATGCTAATGTTTTTATTTGGAACTGCAACCACTGTTCCTTGAGGAAAAGAGCATAAGATTTTGATGGTTTCCTGGATTGTATGGTTTCCATAGAGACACTTTCCATGGTGGCAAGTTTACTTTATTTCTCTTGCAGTTTCTCTCTCAACCTTTGTTTCTTTCCTGTAGCTTCTCCCTCATAATGGACTCACTTAGTCTCAAATCACTGAATTCCTTACCCATTTCAGTTACCTTCTCCTCCATGAGGCCCACATATTCTACATTTCTATATTTGTAAATTTGCATCCATCTATGTATCCTACCTCTTTCTATATCTAGCTCATAGAGGAGTGGGACTGCAAATTTTTTAGGGATAAAACTTCCTCCTTCCATAAATTTATATTAGGACTCCAAACTGGGCTGTGGATCAGGATCTTGAAGCTCTTGGAGGAATTTTGCAATTGAATTTTAGGTGTATGATTCTTCCTATAGCTCATTTTTTTACTCTTGTAGCATCCCATATTTCTCCTGTAGCAACCCTTGTTTCTCGTGTAGCTCTTATTTTTTTACTTGCTCAAGGGAAGTAATTTGTGTCTTCGGTTTTATGAAGGTTACTGCCCTGGTAGTGGGCCTTCCCATAGATATCACAGGTTTTTGTGTTATGATTTTAGGATAGACTATCTCCTCACTTTTTCCTTCACTACGCCCTACTTGGTGACTCATCAATAGTGATAGGGACTTTTGAAGGAGGTTGTGCTTTCCCTTGCTTGATCCTTGAGCTCTTCCTTGTTTTGAAATATAGGGTACATTGCCTTGGATGCCTTATTTTGGGCTTGACAGGTGTGCCCAATGTAGCTAATGTTGTAGCCACTTCTTGCTTAGTATCACCTGGAGAGATACTTGTCTAATTTTCTTGTTTCTTTATTTCTTAGGTCTTATAAGTCTCCTCAGGGCTTACTGTTTATTCTACTTGTTTCTTTCCTTCTTCTTCCTTAATCTCTTCTTCTCCTTCCTTTGTATTTTTTGCCTCCCATTCCTTTATTTTCCCCCCATATTCTTCCTATATTCTTTCTCCCCTACCTCTAGTGCTAGAGGATGGTGTTTCTCCAGGTGTGATGGAATGGGTTTCAATGAAGGTCTCTTTTTCCATGTCTACAAAATCACTCCATAGGACATGGTTCTTTAAGTGGCTCAAATAATCCATCAAAATTAACTTTATGATGCCATGGTGAGCTATGTGTTGATTCTTTCCTTCCCTCGCCTTTTGGCTCATTTCAATGGTTGATTGTAGGAGAAAATGGGGAACACTAGGTCTCTAATGGAGAGGCAATTATTCCTTGAATCTTAACTCATGGAGGAGTCTGAAATGGTAGGAATATACCACACTAAATCTTCATTCACAAGATATATATTTGAGGGATAAGGGTATTAGAATTTGTATAAAACTAACCCTTTTTCTTCTTCTCCTATCTTTCCTTCACACACAATAATTTCTACTGCTCAATTTTATATGACAAGTTCTAAACTTCGAGAAGAATTCTCATGCAAGTGGATGGAAAAGAGGGAAGGAGGATGTCACTTAATTCTTTTCAAAATAGCTATGTATGTGCATGAGGTTTTGGATACAATTTAGGTTAAATGTGGATCCCTTTCACTCTTGAATTATTTTTGTAGCTCCTGCTCAACCCTCTTGTAGCATTTCCAACCTTCCTGTAGCACCTGTAGACAGGGTTTGATACTTCTTAATGGAACCCTAGGTGGTATGATAAGAATAGCTCGTCCTTTCTCTAACTATTTATTTTGAAATAAGCGATCGATGCAAATGAAGTCGAGCCCACTACATAATATTCCCTTTGTGGTAAAGGCTCAAAGCACTTTCGTGAATTGGCACATACACAAGTTTCCTTTTTTGGACCGTTGTCCCCAATCCTTGCAATCATCTTCCATTTCGTCATGATTATGACCCCACTACTCCTGATTACCACCTAAATTTGAGTTGGCATCTCCACATTTCATGGGTGACTAATAAAAACTTATGTTTGCTATATGAGGGTGGAAAAGTTCACTGGCCACCTCCAACCTATTAAAACTCCTTTCTTGACCATTAACACATTTTATCATTTTAATCATAGGGATGAGGTGAGGGTTATCATAACTAAGCCCACCAATGGATTGAATTGTTGGATATGGTTGAATTTTGGATTTGGGCCTCATAACATCATGATCTCTGATAGAGTTGATTCTTTTGCTTGTTTTTGTGCATGTTGTCATAACTTGGTGATATCTTGACTAATAAATTTGTTGTGTGTGCAAGTGTATTCCTTATGTCCAAGTTGTTGTTGTTGGTGGAGTGCCTTCCTGAGAATGATGTGCCCCCTCTCTATTGCAGTCATGGATCCATGATTCTTTCCATGGGTGACAAAAAAATTTCAAGGAGTTCTTTTGTGACTGCACAAGCTACTACAGGAGAAGTTTACCTCCTGTAGCAATCACATAATCCTCCACTCAAGTCTCCATCTTGCATTTCAGTGTTGAGGAGAAGTGATGAAAGGGATGAGGGCATGATTAGGATCATGATTAAGTGGTGTAGGTGTTAGAGTTATAGAAAACATGTATTTATTTATTTATTTTAAATGCATGACAGAGTAGAAATTTTGAGCAATTTCTTGGCTAAATGGAGTGGATGGGGGATGTAATTGACATTGGAGGACCCCCCTTAACATTTCCTAGAGACATCATGGCTTCTTATCTCTTTCCCCATTGGTTCCACCTTGTGTATCCTCACAAGCTCCTCTTATAGCATTTCAGGACCTCCTGTAGCATTACATGTCCCTCCTATAACATCACAATGAGGAGGTAAAATTGGAGTCTCTTGTTGATTGGATGGTGGAGAGAGGTAAATATGTGAGTTGAGAGTGTGGAAATGAGGTGCATGGATGAAAAGATGGAGGGAGACATATAGATTCTTCCCTGTATCCATAATTCTTCCAAGTATGTGTAGTCCTGCAAAAGAAAAATGTTACCAAAAATGGTGTAAGAATTCCCTCCTTTTGCTTCTCTTTTTCTCCTTTTTTTTTTTAGACAAGCAAGATGCCTTTGTAGAGGTTTTAAACTTGCAGGCCTGCCCTAGGTGCCTCGAAGGGTTTTTTCACCTGGGGATATTTTATTTCTATTTTCTATTTTTTTTCTTCTGGGATGCCTCAGTAAGGTTTTCAACTCAGGAGTGGGCCTCAGATGCCTCATGGAGGTTTTCATATTGGCCCTATTTTAAAAAAAATAAAATTGGTGGACTGACAGTTATGAGACTCCTAATCACATTTAACTCATTGTTGACTGAACTGCCAAACGCTTCCTTGGACATAGGTTTCTTATACAATTTCAACCTATAACCATTGAAAAGTAAGGGAATTATTTCCTCATAAATGGTTATGATTTGGACATACCCATTCTCATGACACTTCTCTACTAGATAGGGACCCAACCATCTTGTCATTGACTTCCCCTTGAAATAATTGAATTTGGAATCATACAATAGGGCCCAATATCCTTCTTGGAAAGTCCTTTCTCTGATGTGATTTTCATTCCAAATATTCCTCTACAGTTGGATTACCTCAGTGTGTAGGAGAGCTTGCATTTTTAATTCATCCAAACCATTGAGTTGGAGCAGCCTTTACTATTGTGTTGAAGTGAGATACAATTCTAACTGAGTTTCCATCCTCAAGGTGTTGTATTCAAATTCAATAGAAAATAGGGCCTTATTCCCATAAACCAACTGAAATGGATTGAATCTAGTGGTGGTCTTCCAAGTGGTGCTGTAGGCCCAAGTGGATTCCACAAGAATGTCTGCCCAATATTTATTGTTGTTGTTGACAACCTTTGTAAGAATTTTCTCCAATGCTTTATTTGTGACTTCCATCTACCCATTTTCTCGAGGGTGATATGAAATAGATGTATTATGCTTGATATGGTGTTGCTTCATAATTTCTTCAACCAAATTTGATGTAAATTTTTCTCCTTGATCAGTGACTAATTCCCTCAGAAAACCAAATTTCTAGAAGATATTCTCCCTTAGAAATTCAGCCACCTTATTCTTAGTTGCTTCCTTTACTGCTTTTGTTTCATCCCATTTGGTCAACTAGTCAATGCATACAATGATGTACCTTTTCTGTCCTTATGGGGGTTCAATGGGAACATTGAAATCCATGCCCCAATTTTCAAATGGATCTAGTCACTTGAGGTTGTAAGGGAATTTCATCCTTGGGTGTTGGCTTACCCATCCTTTAACATTGATCACACCTAGTGGTGTATTTTCTTTCATCATGATGTAAAGTGGGCCAATAATAACCTGATTTTAGAACTTTGAAGGTTGTCCTCTTAGTAGCAAAGTGGCATCCACAGGCTCCAACATGGCATGCTGAGAGGAAGTAAAAGACCTCTTCTTCCCTCACACACCTTCTTAGGATCTGATATGACCCCAATCTGAAAAAATTTCCCCTAATCCAAGTGAATGGGGTGCTCTTCCTAAAAATATTACTTTTCTCCATGGAGGATAGGTTAGGAGGGAACATCCTAGCAACCAAATAGTTGACTATATCAGCAAACCAAGGAGAAAGAACTGAGATGGAAAAGATATTTTCATCTAGAAGTTGTTCATCTATCATTTCCTCCTTTCCTGTAGGCAAGTTTAGTCTTGAAAAGAAATATGCGACCACATTTTATTTCCCTGGTTTATCGACATTAGTCAAATCAAGTTGTTGCAATAATAACAACCATCTAATTATCCTAGCATTGACATCAAGTTTATTCATTAATTACTTAATGGTTGCATGATCAGTGTGAACCAAAGTTTGATAACCAGTGATATAATGCCTAAATTTGTTCAAATAATGCACCACAACCAAGAGTTCCTTTTCAGTGACAGTATAATTCAACTCAAATTTGGAAATTTTCTTCCCGGTGAAATAGATGGCATAAGTTAATTTGTATTCTACTTGTCCTAAGGCAACCCTTACAGTGTTTTCTGAGGCATTTATGTGTATGTGGAAAGGAATTCGGTTGGTCTGGTTTAACTTGAGTTCAACTTGTACTTCGCACTAAAAAAACCCTCAAACGTTGGCCCTTTCGGCAACAACCTGCAAGCAGATCGCAGTCTCACCTGAGGTGGCTATGGGTGGTTGCAGTACTAGGTTTATGCAGCCTTGAGGGACTACGCGAGGTGGATTTTACTTCGCTTTTCCGTATTTACTTTGTCTTCTAGTACACATGTCACTATTTCATTTTATAACTTAACTACTTACTTCTTCACATTTAGTTATAATCATATTACAAAAAAATATGAATTGCGCTATCATAACATTTACTAGCAATCAATACTTTGCATCCATATATAGAAAACAAAACATAAAAACACACGTAAATACATAATATGGCCCAAAACTTCTTATTCTTTATTAAGATGAATATTTTCAGTACATTTAGCTTCTCGACCTGCACACACAGTTGCAGGTGGTCTGTGCACTAAGCTGGAGACTTTTCTAAGGTCTTTTTGCACTCAGCTGTAGAGCCTTTCCTTAAGGCCCAAAACACAGAATAAAAGACTCAATGACTTGCACTTATCAATATCTATTCTTGATATGATGTCTCTTCAAAAAACCATTACATTTCCTTATATACATTACATAGCTACAAAACCATGGTCCACATACCATGGGCTCGACAAAAAAATCAAATAAAATCCCAATACTTGTGACAAAATGAGGGGCTTCAACCCACCCCAAAGCCTCTAAAACACCGTGTGGTAAGGTCTTCGCAGTTTAATGTATTTCTTCCAGCTTCTTCTACTTCATCTAGAGATCCTCTTCAATCCTATGAATATTTGGATCCTCCTATAGTGAGGTCCAAATCTGAATGAGGTCCAAATCTGAATAGCATCATCTAGTAGTTTGCCACAATCTGCCATTGTGTCAGAGATGCCTTCTATTGTAGAATTTAGATCCATCTCCCTCTGCTCACATACTTCATGTGGCATGACTGGCTACAACCTCATTTTCATCTCATTAATATTCACTTCATACTCGAACTTCATCTCCATAAACTTACTCTTTGAATCATTTATTGCTAGTCGATCTTTGTGACCTTTTCTACTGGTGACTCTTCTTCACGGACCTTTACATCCATAACTTCAATACAAGTTTTTGCAATGGAATCCTCTAGCTGCTACTGTTACTGGTGTGTGTCATCCCTTTCTTTGATCATTTGGTCGAGCTCCTTCCTCAACGAAGCTATTTCCTTCTTCACCTGAATTCTTAACAGCGAAGTGTGTTGTTCTTGCTCCTTTAGTTCATTTGTTATACCTTCGTGGAAATCGTGCAATATATGAGTTGGTAGTGAAGCGATGCTCATATTGATGTGATCCCACCCTTTTGATCACTCTCTCTCTTCGGGGAATTCGAACTGTAATGCTCCAGCTAGTATATGCATACTCCTTAGTCTAAATGTCATTTTTATCTGTCGCTCTGGCTATAGTAGCTGACCCATCTGTTCTGGTAGTATGGTTGTCTGCACTAGTACCTTTAATTATACAATTCCTTGCTGAAAATATGATAAGAGTGTTTTTTAGTGATCATCGACCTTGTTCCATGTCATTGTTGTTACTTCTTGGACTTTTTCTCCAATTTTTTCAATGTCTCCATCAATGAGGACAAGTGGTACTACGCCCTTATATTTGTTCGCCTTCTGTTTCTTCCTTACATTCATCGTAGTCACTGTAGGAGTCCTATTTTTGATGATGAATGGAAATTCCTCTATTGGATCTATGTCACTGAAATGGTTCTAGGTACCTTGTTCCTGCTCTGACTCTATGTGTGCTGCATCTATTCCTTTGTCCTTTCCACTTGTACTCGCATGTTGCGCGGTGTCCTCCTCTACTTCACTGTCCTCTATGGCTGGAGTCATCCACTCTGTTGACCAATGTTGTATTATCTCGAGAAGGTCATCTTCAGCAAACAAATATGGCAGAGGATGGCATGTCTCCATCAGATCCTTCCGAGCCTTCATATATATCAAGTGAAAGTTTTCCTTAAAGTCTGCTATATTGTGATACTGATCAAACAAACTTGGTGACAGCCTGGGATGCTAGTTCACCACCATGTGCAAGTTTATCTGCAGTAGTACAAAGAATATTTGGTTCTCCTCTCCACGTGATGGCTCCTTGGTATGCCAAAGTGAGGCATACCGCTCAGCTTCACATACAGCTACTTTGACTTGGGTAAATTGTGAGTCAATCGACTCCTTCCATACTAACAATGAGATGATCAATATCAACCACGCGTAGTGAAATTTTTTTCCCTCTCCTTTTTCCTCGCAACAGTCCTTCAAAAATTCCCTGCATACACATTTGGCCTAGTTGAACTGAAACCTGAGTTTGCATTGTACTCCTAACGAAACCATGACCGTGGGGACTTCATTTTCTCTACACTTCCTCATTATTTTTCTGGCTAAGATGTGCATGGTGAAGCGTACCCCTTGGTCACTGATGGATTCAATATGATAACCTCGTGACTTCTTTATTATCCTGAACTTGTTCTTCATATCTTGTGTTACTACCTTGTCTTCGTTTTTTCGAACGAACTCTTCGGTAACATCTTTTCCTTGGTAGGGCATCCCGGTAATCCTCTGTATAAACATTTCATAAATTGGGATCCTCTTCCCCAGCCAAAGGTATCCGTCATGCACTAGTACAAATAATTTTCAAACATAGACTGTGTTAATGGCACTTCTACCAAAGTGTGCCATATTTAACATCTTCAGCAAGCTTGACCTTTGCAATCCCTCAGCCCACTGGTGTGGCTCCAACCTTGTAACTTTGCTCTCTGGATAGTATACCTGATGCAGATACCTTCTCAGCTTGAACTGTGGGTACTTACTTGGGTCATTGAAGTCCCAATCCTCCATCTTCAATTGCAACATTTTCCCATGTGGTTCTCCTTCAAATGGTACTTTTTTCAGTAGTAGCAGTGTGAAAGTGCTAAATTTCACGTTTTCAGGGTCTTCAACCGGCTTGGCACCCAGATTCCTTGGTGGCAAGTATGGTGGCAATACAGAGGGAATTCTTGCACCCTTTATCTCCATCTATTGCATCTCAGCTTCCTCCTCGTTGTCATGGATTGGTTCTGGTTCTTTTTGCTGTATTGGTTTCTTCGCCTTCTCCGTCGGTTTCTTATCCTAGTTGTTATGTGTCTGTTGTTCTTTTAACATAGTTACCGATCAAATAGGTAAATGAACTGATACCTAATTTTTTGAGGTAGCAAAAGAGGTACCCGATTTTGAAAAGTGGTGATGCAGAATCACCCTTTTTTTTAGCATATTTTTGACAATTTAAATTTTTTATTTATGAAGTATGAACATTTTTTTTAAAATGTTAGTGATTTTCATGCTAATTTTGAAAAGTGTTGATGCAGCATCAACCATTTCTTTTTAGAGTGGTGATTTTCATGTTGCTAATAAAACATAAAATAAAATTAAAAAACATGACAAAAAATATCAAATATATAAAAATATATAAAAATAATAAAAACAACAATAAAAATGTAAAAAAAAACAAAATTAACTTCTAAAAATAAAAATATTAAACAAAAATAAATAAATAAAACAAAAAAAAATAGAAAACTTCAAAAATTAAATTAAAAAATGAGAAAAAATTCAAAAAAACACATTAAAAAAAAAAAAAAACAAAAAAACAAAATTTAAAGTTTAAAAGGAAAATTAAAATAAAAAAATTAATATTAAAAAACCAAAAAAACATTTTAAAATAATTTATTTAAAAAATAAAATAAATTATATATATATATATATATATTAAAAATAAATTTAAAAATAGAAATATTAAATGTAATAAATAAATTTAAAAAAAAAAAATTAGTTGCCTAGGTGACAACGGGCCTGCGTGCAGCCTCCCCACGTGCCTAGTGGTCAGCGCCCACTGCCACTTGGTTAGGAGGTCGATTCTCCGAATTGACCTCCTGCCGAGGTGGCAGCGGGGGTCGCTCGATGGGTGGGAGGGGAGGCTACACACAACGCCCCACATGCCCAGTGGTCAGCCCTACCGCCACTTAGGATGCCAAATTTAAAAAAAAGAAAAATTAAATTAATTTTTTTAATTAAATAAAATTTAATATATAATATTTTTTATTTAAATTTTATTTTTATATTTTAAATTATATATATATATATATATATATATTTAATTTAATATTTTTAATTCAGTTATTTTTCCATTTTTCCACTTTTAGCTTCTTTTTTTTTCTTCTTTTTTTTTAATTTTAATTTTAAAAGTGCTTTTTATTTTATTTTATTTTTATTTTGATTTTTATTTAAAAATTAATTTATTTATTTATTAAAATTTAATATTTTTTTAATTTTTTTTTCTTAATATTTTTTTTTTTTAATTTGATAAAATTTAATATAGGTATTTTTTAATTTAATTTTTATATTTAAAATTTATTTGTTTTTTTAATAATTTTTTTTTTCATTTAATAATTATTTTTTCATTTTTTTAATTAATTTTTATTTATTTATTATAATTTTAATTCCAATAATTTTTTTGTTTAAATTTTTTAATTTATTAAAATTTAATATATTTTTTTAAATTTAATTTGTTATTTTAAATTTTAATTTTTTTTGTTTTTAATTTAAAAAAAAAAAAATATTTTTAAAAAATATTTTTTGTATATTTTAAATTTATTTTGTTTTTTAAAATAGATTTCTTTTTTTTATTTGTTTTTTTTAATTAATTAATTACTTTATTTATTTTTTTACTTTAAAAAATATAATGGTTTTTTTTTTCAATTATTTTAAAATGTTTTTTTCATTTTTAAAAAAAAATTTAAGACAAAGTTTTATTATTATTAAATTTATGTTTCAACACTTTCCATTTTTGTGGTGTTTTCTGAACAAAAAAAATGGCTTTTACTTTCATTTTTAAAAAATGTTGAAAATTTACCCCGAAAAAATAAATAAATAAAAAATGATTCAAGGATACAACTTTTCGTTTTCAGGTTGTTTTCTCATGGTTTTTTGATGTGTTTTTGTTAGAGTTCTCGTTCTGAAGTAATAGTTCTTGTTTGATCGGTAAATATGTTTTTTGCTACCTTATTTCTTGGGGATGTCTTTAATCCAGAGGCTTCATCTAGTCTCTTTTCTTGTCTTATTTTCGGTTGTTCTTCCATGGCTACTTGTTTTCGCGATGACCTCACACGCTTTGGGGACACAGGTACACTTGGTGCTATGGACTTACTACTATGGGCTTCCATGATGCCTGCTAGCCCTTTCTTTACAAAATCTTTGGCAATCTCTTCAAAACATCTCTCAAACAAACAACAACACTCTTTTCGCACACTTGTTCACAAATTCTCAAATTGAATTCTCTAGATAGCAAAGTGTAAAATGTGGAGCATGACATAAATTTTATAGTGAATTTGAATTTCGAACGTCATGATAGCTTAGATATTCTTCATTTAATGCAGATATGGTGCTAGATCTGACCATTTTTGCTTCATCAATGTTTTTCTCCTGCACCTCTTAATGACAACATTTTCCTTCCCACGGTCATATTTTCGGCGAACTTCGAGGCATCCCTTTCTCTTTCACAACAATCCTTCCTTCGTTGCAGTTCTTTTGGACTTCGCCATACTTTTGAATATCGCGCAGTAATCTCCATTTGGCAAAGTTCCCTTCTGTTGAGTAGTTTATAGTCTAGTGCCCACTTTCAGCTGCATGTCGCACTAATACTCTTCTCTTTTTGTCTTTTAGTGAGAAGCTCTAGGTACAGAGTCATCCTATATACCTTCAATCAGCTACCATTCACTTGTACTTGATCCGGATTTATGCAGGAACGCAATAATACACAGAAATAAACATAAACACAGAGATGCTATGGAAATAATATTTCATTTCATTAATATCAAATAACAGAAATATGCTTGCAGACATAAAGGAAATAAACTAGCTAGGGCGTTGGTAGTGTATCTTTTTGAAGATATGTGATGGCTACAAGCCCTTGAACTGTGTTACAATGAGGCTCGAAGGCCTATTTATTGTTGAGAAACAATGAAAAACCCTAAACATCCAAAAACCTAACCCTAGGAGATGAAGCACAAAAAATGTGGGCCCTGTTTGGTAAATTGGTACATCAATATTTCGGGGGACATAACTTTGGCATACGATCTTCGTTTAACACGCTCAATACCTCGTTAGAAATATCTATCCTAGGACTACAACTTTTGAGTGAGAAACATCGATCTATGGACCCATGGTTCTCCCGGTTTTCCCAGAAAATGTCTTTTAGGGCCTCAAAATAGCTCCAAAAGTTCAAGACCCAAAAAACTTCTAAAACTAGTAAGTTGTGCTGAAATTGAAAAATTGATAGAACCGATGGTGGGATTCCAAATGGAATAGGTGGTTGGCTACCAATATCCACCTAGATCATTCCTCCCACCTTAGGAAGAAATGGTCCCCATTGCGTTGAGATCCTCCATGAGATGAGGAAAATTCTACTGAACTAGGTCTTAGATTTGTCGAAGATGTCATGGAACTGCGGCGTACATCCTGAATGCGTTCAGTAAATTGGGTTTCTTGATCAGCATTGAATAGTACATGAGTGGATTCTGTTTGTGTAGTTGCATGAGGTATGGAAATATTAGGCGGCAGTACGGCCGGGGTTAGATCGATGGAGTGCTTGACCTGACAGTGTAGATGAACCTCTGTGGGGGAGGAGAAAATGTCCTCGTATTCCTCCATGCCTTTGTCCATCTGCTGCTGCCATGCAGGGTAGCCCTGTTTCGAGGCTATGGCCACAATATTATTTTTTCCTTGTGGGTGAATGGTAATGCAAATAAATTTCCTGGTTTGAGAAACAATCCTACTACGTTGTTTTGTAGTAGTCAAAGAGATGGAAGGAGGCAGTACTACCTCCGGTATCCTGTGAAAGTTATTTCCCAAAGTAATAATTACAACACAAGGCCTACACTCATACACAACATTTCGCCTCCACAGTTATGGTTGTCCCAATAATACATCAGACACTTCAATAGGAGTAACATCACACAGTACCTCATCCGTGAATGGCTTGATGTTGTAGGGAAGGCAACACTGCTGGCAGACGCGGAGATCTCTTCCTTTGTAAAGCCACCAAATGGTATACGGCTATGGGTGTGCTATGGTCAGTAGGCCGAGCCGCTTCACGACCTCTGCTGAAATGAGGTTCTTTTGGCTTCCGCTATCGACAAGGAATTGCAATGGAGAACCCTTCACCCACATCTATGAATGGAAGAGGTGCTCCCCATCCTCTGTATCCTCAGGATCCTCCCCTTGGATCTTGGTGGTGGAATAATGGCACTGGGATCCACATCAATGATCCACTTCCCTCTGTCATTTCCCTTCTCTAGTTCTGGCTCGGGATCAGAACATGCATCTTATTTAGATGCCTTTAGTTCGGCCACCAAAAACTGTTTGGCCCGACACTCGTTTGCGCTGTCAGTGGGGTTGTTATGAAATTCACACCACTTCCCCATGTCCTTATTTGGATTTGTGGTACTGTTTTGAGTCACCCCGCTTTGGCCTTGCCCCTTGTTCTACAGTTAGGGGGTGCCTTTCCCTGGCTTCGGATTCACGGATCCAAAGTCTCGCTTCTTTTGCTTAAATTTCTACTCAATCTTGGTGGTATAATGATATGCCATGCGAGGCGATGTAATGTTGAGGAACTCCATTTCCTCCTAAATTTATATGTGCAGAAATTTGCAGTACTTGAGCACCAAATGTATCTCTAAATATTTAATACCTAGCTTTGTGCATAGGGTATGGAACAAATTCATCAGTTCGTGCACATCTTGATCCCTTTGTTGTTGCATCGTGTACCATTGGATGTACTTGTCCTCATAGCTCCCCACATGGTAATATTTTTCCTTGATGCCATCTTGGAACGAATTTCAAGTGGGTGCGGCCGAGAACAGAGAGGGTTCCTCCTTGTCCTTTTGCTCGCAGTAGGTTTCCCACCAGTCTTTGACATGGGGGGCGGCTTTGAGGAGTGCAAAAATAATATTTTATCGGACAAAGAAATCATGGACCGAGAAATACCCTTCCATCAAATTCAACCATCTATCTATAGTGTCTGCATCTATCTTCCCTTCAAATACAAGAATGTCAAAGTTGACTTGTACCTTGAAAGGAGAGGTGCCTCTAGAGTGGTTGTTGGTTGTAGATGTGTTGCTAGTGGGCAGCCATTGAAGGATCTGGGCAAAGTTATCCATCATTGCATTCTTATGTTTCTCGAGGGCCTCCTCAAGCAATATTTTGATAGGATCTCCCACTCCCTCGTCTCTCTTTTCTACAGCCATGGGAGGTCGTTGGGGTTTGCAAGGCTGATATTTAAAGGTTCAACCAGATTGAGCCCTAACTCCTTATACCCTAACCTTATTGGGGACATGCAAAGAAAAATAGAGAAAGAGCAGAACGCTCTGATACCATTGATTCGAATTTATGCAGGAATTCAATAATACACAGAAATAAACATAAACATAGAGACGCAGTAGAAATAATATATCATTTCATTAATATCAAATAACAGAAATATGCTTACAGACATAATGGAAATAAACTAGCTAGGGCACTGGTAGTGTATCTCTCGGAAGAGATGTGGCAGCTACTGGCCTCTAAATTGTGTTAAAATGAGGCTTGAATGCCTATTTATTGTTGAGAAACAATGAAAAACCCTAAACATCCAAAAACCTAACCCTAGGAGATGAAGCGCCAAAACTGTGGGCCCCGTTTGGGTAAATTGGTATATCAATCTTCTTGGGGATGTAGCTTTGGCATATGATCTTCATTTGATGAACTCAATACCTCGTTAGAAATATCTATCGGAGGACTACAACTTTTGAGTGAGAAACATTCATCTATAGACCCATGTTGCTCTGAGTTTTCCCCAAAAACGTCATTTAGGGCCTCAAAATGGCTCAAGAAGTTCAACACCCGAAAAACTGCTAAAAATAGTAAGTTGTCCTGAAACTGAAAAAAAAAACTGAAATAACCAATGGTGGGGGTCCAAATGGAATAGGTGGGTGGCCACCAATATCCACCGGGTTCAGTACTAGAATCAACTAACCATTCAACTTCATGATTTGAACTACACCACCATAAAAAATGTGCTTGATGATATACAGTCCTAACCAATGTGTTTTAAATTTTCTTGGGAACTTTGCAGATTTGCTATCATATAAAAGTACAATATTTCCTTCCTAGAATATCTTCTGCTTGATGTGCCTGTCATCTCGGGCTTTCTTCCTTGAATTTTTCACTTGCTAATGAAAACATGCTATAAACAGAGAAATCAATTGTTCCATCCTTTCTTCTATTTTATCAAAGTCTTCCATATCTGTGAAGTCCGCAATTCTCAGACTCTGCACAATGTACTCCATAAGCATGATTGCTTCTTGTCCATATACCAACCCAAAAGGTGTATGGCCTATCAATTTATTGCATGTTGTCCTATATGCCCACAACATTGATGGAATCCTTAGATCCCAGTCATTTTTGTTCAAATTGCACACTTTCGTGAGTGCATTCTCTAGAATATTATTAAAGGCTTCGACTGTCCCATTCACTTGAGGATGATATGGGGTACTTTCCTGATGGTATACTTGGAACTCTTCAGTTAGTACCTCAATATTCTCATGCAAGAAATGTGAACCCCAGTCACTCATCAATGTCTTTGGACACCCAAACCTGGACAAGACATATTCAAATATGAACTTTGCGGCGGTGTCTGCGCTGCAATTCTTCACTGGTTGTGCCCCAACCCACCTTGTCGAATAATCAGTTGTAGTGATTATGTATCTTGCGTCAGTCTTATTTCCTAGTGGCTTAAGAAGTCCAACAAATTAAATATCTAATTTTTACAATTCTTGTAGAGGAACCTATGGACTTAATGGAATTTCATATCGTTTCGATGTCTTTCCTATTCTTTAGAATACATCACATGCTCGAAAAAATGCTTTTGCCTCCTTATGTATTGTGGACCACCATAATCAAGATCTCAATATTTTCTGCACAGTGGCCTTTCCTGTATAAGGTCCACTCGTGACTCCTCCATGAGCTTTTGCCAGAAGACTTTGCCTTTCATGTTCAGGGATGTATCTGCACATTATTTCATCCAGTCCCATTTTATACAAGTTTCTTGCAATCAACGAGAAATCGGTTGCTTTGACTACTAGCTCCTTCTGTTGTTGCATAATGTACTCCGTGGGCGCCATTGCTGTGGCCAAAAACTGAATAATATATGTGACCCTGATTGCGAATAACTTCTCGTTGTGAAGGTTATACTTGATACTTGTGGGCTCTTCTCCTTTCTCCAACCTCGTCAGATGATCAAACCTGACATTCAATCTTCTTTCTTTGACTACAACCTTGAAGTCATAATCCTAGAACAACAAAAACCATCAACAGATTTTTCCTCCTAAAATTATCTTATTCACCAAATATTCAATGTGGAGTGATGAGTGAACATCTTGAAATGCGCTCCCAAAAAGTAGTGGTTAAAGTTGTCTAATTCATAGACCATAGCTAACCATTCTCTTTCTATTGTAGTATAGTTATTTTCTACCTTGGAAATTTTTTTGCTTGCAAAAGCTATGGGGTGATCAATTTCTCCTGCTCCTGGTTGAGCAAGTATTATACCCAACGCTATGCAAAATGCATCGACATGTACATGAAATTCCTTATTCCAGATTGGGAAAACCAGAATAGGCGCAATCACCATTTTCTCTTTCAGTATGTCGAGGCTATTTTGGCATTCTTCATCCCATTGAAAAGTGACATATTTCTTCAATAACTTCTCCATTGGCGTAGTTATATGCACATACCCCTTTATAAACTTTCTATAATAGCCAATGTGTCCAAGTGTCATGCGCACTTGTCTCACTTTTTTCGTGCTGACAAGTTCACAATAACTGTTATCTTTGCGAGATCCAACATTAATCCTTGCTTACGAACCACATAGCCCAACAATATGCCAAACGGTACATAAAAGATACACTTATTCAAATTTAATGATATTTGGTATTGCCTACATGCAGCGTCAACCTGAATCTCGCAAAATGATTTTTCAATAGCCCAAAGACTGTTCAGTCATCAAAGTAAACTTCCAAAAAAAAATTTATATATTCTTTGAAAGTTGCAACTACAACTCTAGAAAATATGGCAGGAGCATTCCTCAAGCCAAAAGGCACCACCATGTACTAATAACAACCCAAATTTGTAGAAAAAGCTATCTTATGTCTATCTCTTGGCACAATTCTCATCTCATGGTAACTCGAAAATCCATCTATGAAAGATTAGGCCTCCTGTCCTCCTACATTTTCCAATACTTCCTCTGTAAATGGTGTGGGAAAAGGATCATGTAAGCATGCATCATTCACCTTTCTTAGTTCTACACATATCCCAATCTCGTCCTTTGCCTTCTTTTCTTGTCCCACCATAGGACTTACCCATTCAGACTCTTCGACCAGTTTGATGATCCTAGCTTTGATAATTTTATTTAACTCCTCCTTCACTTTTTCCTTGCATTTTGGATTCAACCTATAGGGTCTTCTCTTTATTGGATTTTCTTCAGTTTTCAGAGAAATCCTTATAGCTCCTAGGTCACATAATATGCCCTTCCATTTAGAAAATTATGTGGGAAAGAGCTCTTGATATTCATGTAGTAGCTCTGTAATTTTGCTAACTGTGTCTTCATCCCAATAATCTCCAACCATTGCAAATTTTGGTTCTTCTTCTGATCCAATATTCACCTTCTTCGTTTTTGGGGGACTTCGCTATATCGAGTGTTTCAGGTTCTAGTCCAAAAACTTTGCGGTGTCCTTTATTTCTATGATATCAATATTGTTCGTATCCTTGCCATCTTCTTATACAATCAAATTATAACACTCTAGTGCTTGCTCCAACTGCACGGTCAAATCTGGCTACTTCCATGTTAGCAAAGTTGTGTTCTTAGAAAACTTTTCTTTGAATTTCTTAAGGGCTGACTCTATGCATGGGTAGTCATCTTCAAAAATAAATGTTAGTATGAACCCTTCAGCCAAATCTGTCCAGTTGACAGTTCCATGTCACAATTCTGTCTCAAGATATCAATTCATAGGAATCGTTTCTAGTGTGTGGATAAACCCATGTATCCACTCTTGTTCTGGAACTTCTTTCCAAACTGAAGTGCAACGATGATATGCTCCCAGGGATCAACATTACCTTCATAATTTACTTCTACACATGTATCTTCTGGCCCAAATATGACCCACATCAACCTTCGATACTCCTCTCAACTTCCTATATTCCTTTTATGAGTATTGTTCGACATGGGATCCCACCGAAGAAAGAGGATAGAGGAAGACTCCGCAGATCAAGAAGTGAAGCACGTAGTGCGTTGTTTATTTTGAGTCTTATGGGATTTGGGGTGGGTAAAATCCCCTTATTATGTAATGGTATGAAATTATTTTTTGAATGGGGAACTACGCCCATGGTTTCGGACCACAGTATTTGTAAATGCAAAATCTATATAAGGAGTTTAGATAGAAGTCATATGCAGTCGATAATTGAATCATAGATGTGGTGAAATGCATTTGGATGTAAGACTATTTTGAGTTAGAGTTTGTGTCTGGGTTAGAGGAAAGGCTCCTGCAGCAGAGTGGGCGGAAACCTTAGGAAGTCTGCAGTTGTGTGCGTAGACCCCTGCAGCTTTGTGCACAGGGCCCTGCAGTTGTGTGTGCAGGGTGGAAATTTAATGTATGAGAAGGATCTGCCTATTAATAAAATAAATATTGGTATAGATCTGAGTTATGCTGATGTGTTTTCTTTACTTGTTGTTTCTGAATATCTGTGTTGAATAAGCGTTTTGTTCTGTAATTGAATAGCGTATATCTGTTTGTGGTTATTTACAATGTTTTATGCATGAATAAGTAAGATCTTGTAGTTGCTAGTAATTTCAACATATGTGTTGTACAACGCTTGTGTTATTGATAGATCAAATGTTTTAGGTGACCGTTAAAGAGGAAAAGCCCTAAACCCATAGTCCATTTTCCCTATGGATGTAGAAACTTGGTTCTAGCATCCCCCTACATTTCCTCGGGTGAGAGTTCAGTCTGCGCAAGCAGATCATTGCCGAAAGGTCCGGTAATAGTGGATTTTTTTGGTTCACGCAATCACATTTGAACTTGGGTCTAGGCCCCATTAATCCAAAAAGTACTCCACCATCTATCATGTGTAGAACTCAGGGCTACATCCAAAGCTTGAAACCTATGTTCTTCTAGCATTTCTCTTTCATATTCATCAAGAAAAAGGCTTACATATCCTATCCCATCATAATAAGGAAAACTACATACCTCCTAAGTTATGGAGCGAAGTGATTTTGTAATTCTGGCACATTGTCTTGTAGATACTTCATGTAACCTATTATGCCAATTTTCAAGTTCTTCCTAGGAGTCTGAAGTACAGAAAATCTCTTGTTCCCAGCTTATTTTACCTTCCACAATGGGATTAATCCAATATTCCTCCTTAGCTTCTATCTGATAAATGTTGTCGATATTTGCGTCACAATACTCATCCCGTATAGCCTTTGTATAGCGCACTCCTTATGATGGGTCTAAAGGAATAATTACCATCATATTGTCTTTTTCAAACATCATTTGTCCCTTTGTCAAATTGATTATCACAAAAGTATCGAAAGCCAAATCTAATCCAAACAATGTTGGATAGGGGTTGCTATCATCTACAATTTCAATCACCTCAAAGTTTGCAACAACGCACACTTCTTCAATATCTACTACAATGCCAGTTAACCTTCCCATAGGGATGATATTTTGTTGGTTGGCCATCCTTAGCTGGATCGGTTACCATTGCAACTTTGGTCTTCCCATTAACTCCCAAGTTTGCTTAGGTAACATGGTGGCATCAAATATTAAATCTAGGATTACTCGATCCATATCATATTCCCAAATCTTCACAGTTAGTCTCATCTCCTTCCTCGTTCTCTTCTTATGTTGATGTAAATTTTTCACTACACTCAGATCGCTTTGTGGTACTTCTTTATTAACGTAGGAATCTATCAACTCTTGGAGTCCTTTTACATCCCTCTGATTTCTCAACAACTTCTTTCAAATATGTAAGAACAACCTCAAGATACTTGGATCTAATTCTTGTGTCAGAGTAGATACTTTAGCACAATCCTTCTTTGGTATTAACTTCGGTTGCACACTAGACGTTGAAGTTTTGGCATCCATGACGATTCGCTTCGCCTCCATGAACATTTATTTTTGCTTCTGAATATTGAACCTAGGGGATTTTTTTGTGCTCTTTCTTGCCCATGTATCTTCCATTTTCTTCTTACCTTCTAATTTATCTTCTCTCATCGCATCTCCACTCCTTTTTATGATATTTATGTGTGGTTCATCCTCCCTCAGTTCGGCAGTCATCATTTGTATATTTTGTGCGCGTTTCTGGTTCTTTTTCTCCTCCATATTATTCATAAGGACCAGAAATTATTCTATCACATGATAAAAATATTTGCAGTACTTACAAGTTGTAGTATTATTATGTCAGTCTCTTGCATAACATCCTGTCTGTCCACAGTTGTAACAGATAGTCTGGCCACATCCTTTACCATCTCCTCCTCGTCATCACCGTCCTTGTCCTTGGAAACCCCCTCAAACAATATGATGTCCTTGGTCCTCATGTGCATATCCTTCAGCTTACATTCTATAAGCATTGGCACTGTGTTACATCATCAAGTCATAACTTCAACAATTTTTCTCATCATGTCCTACTTAGTTACAAAGTTGTAAAACAACTGCCTTGGGTTCTGCGCTTATTTCTGTAATAAATATAAATTTCCATAGTGATGTTGGCCTCTATTTTTACATGTCTCACACCACATGCTTAATCCTATATTTAATGGATTAGGTTCTCCACTAGCCAAGTGATCTCTGAACATAAGGCATTGGTCCTTAGAATGGCCCTCTACTTTTCACTTTATACACCACACTTCCTATCTAACTTATTTTCCTTTCTTGATATCTTGAAATTCCAATGTCAAATTTTCTAGGTGACTCTGAATTTGTTGTACTCTTGCATGAATATCTCCTATCGGTGAAGCTTCCAACTTCATTGCAATTTCCAAAGCTTCGGCTTAATTTTTTTTTTCTTCTGTTGTGTCAAGGGTAACCTGATATGTGGCAGCAGTGCAACTATAAACCATTCTTTATGCATATATGGGGGTATCTTAAATCTTAATTGTTCCATTAACACCTTGAATATTTTATGGAACTCCAAAACAGACTCATTAGTCATATTTTTTATTTCCTTCATCTTAGTAATGCATTACGACTCAAACTTCGGCTTCTTAAATTCTGATACCAACGCTTTCTTAATATCATAAAATGAATCTTCTTGATGATTTGAATAATACTTCATGTACCATGTCAATGCTCTTTCTCACAACATTATGATGAGTTGCACCTTCTTTACATATTCATCAGCAACCTGTCTGGATTTTCATACTGCATCAGCTACAAACCAAAACTGCTAAGGATCCTCTGATCCAAGTCCTCTAAAAATAGATAGCTTAATGTCATAGACCATGTTTTTCTTGGGGGGCTAGGAGGAGCGGGAGGGGGTGTAGGGGAATTAAGGGGAGGGGGGTGGGGGGTAATGGGAGTAGAGGGATGGGGAATCCCAAATATGCCCTGATTATTCTCAGGTTATAACTTCAACGAACCTTCAGTTTGGGGAGGGAATATCGTAGGGTTGTGGGGTTACTTCCTTTTTCTTCACTCTCGAATTCCCCTAACAAGGGACTATATTCAGTCTCAACCAAGTTCTTCATTTCATGATCTACTCTGTATTTATTTTCACTTTTCATAGACCCAGCTCCTGGTTTAGACTTATTCCCTCTTCATCTAGACATTAATATGACTACAGTCGTAGCATGCCCTTTTCACATAAAAGAATTTTAATCCATAGATTCAAATAATTTAGATACATACCTCATGGTCCCTTGAATAATCTTCACTTATCTTCACTGTAATATATAGTCATGTCTATTTCGAACTTCGTAATAAATCCTCCCAGGATATTTTCAATCCAAAATCAACAACTCTTGAGATGTTGTTGCTAGTATCTTTGAGTCGTTGTATCAATCCAGGGATCCACGTGGTAGGCTCGTCGTTTTTATAACAATTATTGTTCTCAGTAAACCTTGATATCCATTCATATACTTCATTGGAAAATGATGCAAAGAAAATATTGTGATTTTTTGAGAAAAGATACATTAGCAACCAGGCTTCAGTCATCAACTGTGTATATCTATTTTCCTGAGCTATGAATTCTTGTTCTTTATGATTTACCTAATATTATATTTCCTTATTTAATGGATGCCACATCCACAAGTCCCTAAATCATATCCTAGTCCCAGCAATGAAACCATTTTTTGGGTCAGTCGGGCTTAACCTAGGTTCAACTTTTACTTCGCACCAAGAAAACCCTTAGACACTGGCCCTTTCAAAAACGACCTACAAACATATCGCAGTCTCACCCCAGGTGGCTATGGGTGGTTGCAGAACTAGGCTTTTTCAGCCTTGAGGGACTTCATGAGGTGTCTTTTACTTTTATTTTCTGTATTTTACCTAGTATTATGGATCACATATCACTATTTTGCTATATAAATTAACTACTAACTTCGTCACATTCAGTTATAAGAATATTATAGAACAATATAAAATGTGCTATCATAACATTTACTAGAAATTAGTACTTTTCATCCACGGATAGAAAATAGAACATAGCAACACACATAAATAGAGAATATGGCCCGAAACTTCTTCTTTACTAATATGAATCCTTTTAGTACATTCATCTTCTTGACCTGCGCACACAGTTACAGGTGGTCTGCACACTAAGCTGCAGACTCTTCCAAGGTCTTTGAGCACTCAGCTGCAGAGCCTTTCCTTAAGTCCTAAAACAGAGAATAAAAAACTCAATGATTTTCTCTCATCAATTTATTATTCTTGATATGATGTCTCTTTGAAAAAGCATTACATTTATTTATATACATTACATAGCTACAAAACCATGGTCCACATACCATGGTTTTGACAAAACAATCAAATAAAATCCCAATAACTGTTACAAAATGAGGGGATTCGACCCACCCCAACGCCCCTAGAACACCGTGTGGTAAATATAACTTCGTGGTATCGCACAATTTGCTCCTCAAAATGCAAATTCTTTGACCAAAATTGGAACAAGTTGGGTTGCGCCAAACCAAAGGTAATGCCCAATTAGGACCCTTAAGGATACGTGCAGTGGTCAACTTTTCTTTCATTACCTCAAAAGCTTCTTGATAGTTTTTTTTAAAACAAAATATAAATATTTAACCAATATTCCAAACAATGGTGAATATATTTTACTAAATATTTAATGGACCTTCTATAATACTTAGTTAATCCAAGGAAACTCTTGACATTTCTTTTTTTTTATAGGTAGGGACCCATTTGACGATGTCAATCTTATTTGGGTCAACCTGTATCCCTTCCCTGGATATATAATGGCCAAGGACAATCCCTGCATTCATCAAAAACTCACATTTCTCAGGTATTGGTGAGAGATTCATTTCAATGCAGTTCTTCAAGGTTTTGCACAAATTAGAAAGATCTTCTTAGAAATCACACCCATAAGGGGTGAAATGATCCATGTAAATATCAAGAGAGTCATCAACGATTTCAACAAAGATACTTAGAAATTCCCTTTGAAAAGTAACATAGGTATTGCATGGACTGAATGGAATAACTCTATAGGCAAATTTACCCCAAGGACATGTAAATGTGATCTTGTCTTGGTCTTCAGTGTTGATTTGAATCTAGTTGTATCCACTAAATCCATCCAGGAAGGAGAATAATTTCTTTCCTAAAAGGTCATCTAGGACTTGGTCAATGAAGGGAAAAGGAAAATGGTCCTTCTTGGTATCCTTCTTGAGTTCCTGGTAATCAACACAAATTATCCACTTCCCATTCTTCTTTGTAACTAAAACAAGAGGTGACACCTACTCACTATCTAAAATGGGGTATATGAACCATGCATCCAGTATATTTTATAATTCTTCATTGGGTTCATCTTTCTCTAGGGTTGATGCACATGCTTGCATCCTTTTTTGATGTAAATATTATGAGTAAAAACTGAGGGATCCACACCTTTCATCTCCTTATAATCCCAAGCAAAAGCATCCAGGTATTTCCTCAGTAAAATGCACAAATTTTTTTCCTGTTTGGATGAGAGAGAGGGATTTATATTGATATTTCTAGATGGGCCGAAATATACCATCTTGGCATGTTCTAGGATAGAGTCACCAAAGCGTAAGTCATTCCCAAGACTACCCTCATATTCTTTTAGCAATTCATCAATTGGTATGGGAGTGGGAGTTTAATTTTGTAAGATATGGTCAATAAAGTCATTTGCATCAAGTTTCCCCCCTCCTGTAACAGTTTCCATATTGCAGAATAGCAAGGGGGTTGTATGCTACAATTCATTCTCTTCCTCATCCTCTAACCATATGGGTAAATCATTTTCAATAGAAGGTTTAGAAAGAAGATACAACACAAGTTATTTTTATAAATGTCCATTTGTAATAGTCATGTTCCCAACCTTACAACTAATTTAGGCATCAACAGTGGCTAATTAAATTCTTCCCAAAATGAGAGGATATCCACTAAACTTGGTTTTGGGCTGGAGGACTAGGAAATGAGTAGGGTACTCCAAGAGTCAATGGAGACCATGATATCCTCAATAATTCTCTCATGAGCTACTATGGATGTGGTTGAAAGTTTTAACATGGTGGTGGTCTTTCTCAAAGCCTCTTGGAAATTAAGTTTCAGCATGGCTTCCCTAGTCATCACATTTACGAAAGCCCCAAGATCAATCAAGGTATTAGGGACCATAATTCCATGGATATACAAATCCACTACTGGGCTACCAGGGTTTAGGTACTTTGGGGAGATCACCCTCCCAAGCATTAGATCATATAGTTTTCCAACAACATTAATGGTCACTGAGGGTATCTCTTCTTCTTCTCCCAATACTTTTGAATTTTTTTTCCTTAATAAGTTTGTTGTATATGGGAACATATTTAATGGCCTGTAGAAGGGGTATCTTGACTCACAAATTATTAAATTCTCCTAGAAATTCAACTTCTTCTGGGGTGTGGTTATTATGGTAGACCAACCTTTCAGGATAGGATGGTGCATTGACTTTAGGGGCACTCTCCTCCTTCTCTTCTTTAAGCTCTTCAGGTGGAGAAGGGGGGTGATTTTATTATAGCACCTTTCAAGATCGAAGGTTGATCTCCTAGATTTCCAAAACATAAGAAGGACAATATGTCTCTCTACTGTAAACCTGTTGTGCCTACTTTTTTTTCAATTTCATATTATGCTAAGAAAGAATTTGAGGTTGGTTAGGTAGGGTAGGATGAGTTAGTTTTGGTTTAGGTTGGGGTGGAGGCAGTAAAGTAGGAGGATGGTTTTTTTGAGGCCTCCACCCTTCCGAGGGGTTGCTACATTATGAAGATTGGGGTGGATATGGATTAAAAATATGGTTGACAGATTAAGGAGGGTATGGAGGAGCATAAGGCCAAGGAGGAGGTGTGTACCATGATGGATGAGTGGAAGGGTACCAAGGCTTAAAAGGTGCATTATGATTTGTATTGTAGTGTGGATAATGTGCACCTTGCATTCCTTGTTGATATGGATCAGGTCCTGGTGGCCTCCTTTGGTTAGTGAAACACATATGTTATAAACCACTCTCTACTCGTCCCTGGTATACAACTTTTAGGCCTAGAAAAGAGGGGCATTTTTTTGTTGCATGATCATCTTCATAGACTATGCATACTTCTATGACATTCAATGGGCATTTATTCCTAAGATGTCTTTTAGTACATCTAGGGAAAAAAGTAGCTAATTCAATTTCTTCTTCCTCTTTATTTATTTTTATTTTCATGGTATCCATTTGTAATGCAAAGATATGCATCATTTCACTCTTGAAATTACCCAACATGTTCCCTATCTCACTATTGATGGATGTTGTGGAGGGAAAGGAAATGACCCAGACTTGGCTAGACCTACTCTTTTTCCTAGCAGCCCTAGAGTTATTCTTGAATATAGTTTTTATTTCATCATAAGGTAATTGGTAGATATATCCTCCAAATAGCATGTTGAGGGTTTCCATTACATCTTCCCTAATCCCTCAAATAATAAATAGCTTGAGTGAATCAAGATCAAGGGTACAATTGGTGCTTCTATAATTGAGTTGAAATATTTCCTCACAATCCTCTAGGGATTCATCAAGTCCAAGAGTCATACTAGATATTTCGTCCTTTGTTTCTTTGGACCTATAGTAGTCTTGGTACATTTCATTGAAGGATTTTTGCATTTGGGCCCAGGTATTGATGTTGCCCCCAAGAAGGCCCATAAACTAGCACAAGGATACATCTTTAAGGGTATAAGGGAACAACTTCAGCTTCTGTCCATCAGAGGCATAGTAATAGGTCCTACAAAAAACAACAAACTCAAACATGAAGGTTTAATGATCCTAAAAGGTCAATCCATAGAAATTTGGAAGGGTAGCAGGGCTTATATTCTTAATTTTAGCCTCTCCATTGCTTTATTTGATGGGGAAAATCTCATTATTCATTTTTTCAACCATGGTTTGGGTAGGTGAAGTGGGTTCTTCTTATTTCCCAATAGGTTCTTCAGAAATTTTAGGTTGCTCATCTAGAGGGTCTTCTAACTCCCTTGTAGTCAGATATGGAAGTTCACAATGACCAAAGAAGAATTATGGTTGGATACTTGAGGGTGTGGAGCTTTTTGGTAAAAACATTCCTTGGTTATCCCTACTCCTACGAAGAATGAAAGAATTTTTTTTTGGATTTTTTCACCTTTTCAAAGCAAAAAGACTGAATGAAAAATAGAAAAACAATGCTTAATAAGAAATAACACCTACTTATACACCTCCCTGGAAACGATGCCAAAAAGTAATGGGCCTGGTATTGCACCAAGAGTGTTTTAACTTTGATGGGATCCTAAACTTAAATTATCAACTTGGGGTTCATAAAAACATAGAGGTGACAATCCTATATGCATAGTAGGTTATGTTATACTAATTCCACCCTCAACCATGACATCAGATCAAGGTGTTCAGAGACCATTCCTCCAACTTAACTATAGTGGAATCTTGTTGATGAAATCACAATTTAAAACTATTTCTAACTATGAAAGTGAAAATGCCATTTGTTCAACTTGTGCATGCTAATTAACATTAAATAAAAGTGAAAGGACTAATCTATTTATAGAATTAAAGCTACTCAATCTTGAATAATTCATGAAATCAATCACCTATGTTCATGTATCATTAATCTACTTCACATTTTCTTGAAAATAAAAAATCTAACCTGTATCATGCTTGTGAATGAAAAACACTAATTCTACTATGTTTTGTAGTGACAAAAAGAGGTGGTTGGAGTGGTATAGGAGATTTTATTGATCATAAAATCACAATTTTGGGTCATTATTCATCCTAAATATGCTAAAGTTTAAGTGGGGAGTAAAACAGATGGAGAAAAATGGTGCTACAGGCTTGCTACAGATGCTGCTAGAGGAGGTATTGTATTGCTACAGGAGGACCTGTATTGCTATAGGAGGGGTTATGAGAGCCTTTTTAGGGTGGATATGGTGTCTTGAGGGCATGAATAGGTGGATGAAGGAAGGAGGGAGTGAATTAAGGTTCTGTAAGCCTCCTATCCAAGCCTAGAACCTCTTAGAGGTTTGTCTTATACCAATATGATTGCCCATGGTGTCCTTAATTTCATAAATAGAGTGACTGTGGAAACAGAGTTTTGGGAGCATAATTGAAGGATGGAAGGAGAATATGGATAAGTCCAAGTGGTGGTGAAAGAGGTTCCCTCCCCTGTAGATCAACACAACCCTACAAATAGCCACATGCATGCATTAATTAATCCTTAACACGGTGATATAAACTATGATGGAAAAGATTAGTTGAATTTGAATAACATCTAATCTATACCAAATCACTATTCTGATCACTGAACTAACTATTAAGTTGTAGAAATTAAATATGAAGAAGGAAAACTAACATCTATCTATTTCCAAGAAATCATAAACTAAATGTTTTTGGACTGGGATTCTAAATCTTTCCAACCATTCTCCCACAAGAGAGGTGACAATGAATCCTACAATCACAGGTTTTTATAGCTCAAGATCTAATACAATAAAATAAGGACATAAAATTCTTTAAACTAAGAATAAGACAACAATACAAAAGAGGGACTAAAGAATTTGGGTTGGGCCTAAACCAAGGGTTTCATCCCTTTAAAACTAGCTTAGATGCAACTTAATAACCAACTTCTCATTATAATAAAATATTATTCTCATACATGAAATGAAAGTTAACAATGACAATGTCAAGCCGTGGGCTCAATAGATACTCCTAGCCGAATCAAAAATTTTAATACTAATGGGGCTTTTATCTCATTTTATTTATACAAAAAGGTAGTTGATGGTAGCTCCCTTGAAAATAGGAGTGATTTTCTTGGATCTAGTCCTCCTTGAGCTTCACTTGCACTTGGAGTTACTCGGTTTTAAATGAATTCAAACTTTTGAGTGAGGATGTTGTGATCTCAAGCTGAGTTAGGGAGTTAAGGAGGTGGAAAATACCCCTAAATTATCTCTTGGTTGTCTCCATCGAGCCCTTGCATAGTAAATGCCTCAAAAATGCTTCTTTTTCTTGCAATTAAACCACATTATGCCACATACTATGAAAAACACCTTTTATTTTTCTTACTAAGCATATTATAACAAAAAATATGAATTAATGAGATAAAAGGATAGTTTAAGACTGGAGGATAGCATAATGATATTCAATATATACATAATGATGGGACTCATCAGCAACCACAAATTGATGACAATAAAGTGGAGACAACCACTAAAGCATAACCATATAGAGAAGGAAGAAAAAGAAACCAAGGAAGTTAAGAGACTTATGTAGGATGCGAAGGAGAATGTGGTTGCTCCTTCAAATTTGCATAGGTAGAGAAGGTCACATGATCGGTACACTGGCAACATGGCTCTAATGATTGAGATTTTAGAGACTAAGACATCCTCTTTCAAGGAAACAATAGAGAAACCTGTATGGGTTTATGAAATGGTGGAGTAATATGAATCCATTGTAACATTGTTTCTGAAGTGGTCCCAAGACCAACATATAAATCAGCTGTAGGTTCGATATGGATCGTCAAGGTTAAGAAGGTAGCAGAAAAAAACATATAGAAGTATAAGGCTATATTTGTGGCCAATGGATACTCTAAAGTTGAGGAAATTGACTATCAGGATACCTTTGCTCCTATATCAAGGTACTTATCCATTATAACAATTCTTTCTCTAGTTGCACATATGGGATGGAAGATCCACCAGATGGATGTAAAAAAAACATTTGTCAATGGGGTTATTGAGGATGAGGTGTACATCAAGAAACTAGAAGGTTTTGAGACATTTTATCGATATTCTCATGTGTGTAGACTCAAATTAGCATTGTATGGTCTCAAACAAGCACCTCGTGCTTAGTACACCAAGATCATGTAATATTCCTAAAATAACACACAGTTAATTGAAATATTAAATTTTGAATTTTCTCTTAGTTAGAGAAATAAGAGGGTATGGAGACCCATAAATCTCCTTAGTAGGAATAAAGACACTCCTAATATGGAAGGAGGTCATCCAAAAGGTGGATTGAAGACCCTTATGTGTGAAAAAGGGTTGGATCATGAAGACTGGGTCAACCTTGACCAAATCAAACAACATTGGTTTGGAAGGAGTGGCATTCATTGAGGGACAATGTAGTTTTGGAGGGAGATTCCATGCATGGAAGTAGTAACTTTAATGATTGGGGCCCAAGGTGAGGAATCTCACCAAGAATATAAGGAAAAGGATGGAAGCCATTGTGGGGATGATTGGATTATTATTTTCTTGATGGTCTATTTAGACTTGTTTCTCTCTTCAGTTGTTTAGCTAAGATTGCAGTGTTGTTTATCACATGGTGTTCCCGAGAGGGAATCCCACCTTGTTCCTTGAGGAGCCTCTAGGAAGAGTATTGCACTACATTTCCACATTCCTACATTAGGCCAAGCTCTACCTTACTTTTACAACGCAGTTTTTGTTGAGAGGTGTGCTGAGTTGTAGGGTGCAGTAGTCGAGGGTTGAGAGACCCAAATTATGAGCCTTTTTTCCATTGGAGGGAGCAGCCCTTCATTCAGGAGGCTTGTAAAGGAGAATCGTGAGCTTCATTTCATCATTTAGCATCAGGCTAAGGTATTGATACTAGTTATAGCACAGTTTCCTTAAGGAATTCCATTATTTCAGAGTGCAGTTGCAGTAGAGGGTTTGGGGCCCCAGTTGGGGAAGTTAGATTTCAATGAGGGAATCAACCTCTCATTGGGAGAATCAATAGGAGGATTTTTCATACATTTCCATATCGGATCATCCACCTCCTATAATCTATCCAATTTCAGAGATTATTCATCCCTAGGACCATATTTGTATTTTTTTCATTTTGTGTATTTCAGGAAACCCTTTCCGAGTTATCTTGGAAATGTGTTTGGGAGCTTAGATCTCTACTCCCAACACTTTATGAGCCATACATTAGCAGATCTATATTATTGTACATTTCCAGTAGAAGTGTACCATTTAAAACCAAAATTTACTTGTTCTCTAGCATTCGGCTATGTAGCACCATTTCATATGTGGCATATCTCTTCATTGGAGGCTTGTTTGCCTTGATCATTTGAGTTGTGCCCATTTTTATTGTACTTATTTGTTGCTCATTTACATAATAAAATGGCTCCATGGTTGTCATACATTTTGATGCAATTTTATTCACGGTTATTTGCTTGATTTTGCACAATATTCCTGTTTTCCCCATTTGAGAATATTATAGGGGTATCAGAGCATAATCTTGGCTCAACCTATGGATCTCAGCCATTATGCTATCAGGAGAATAAGAAGAAGGAGAAAGAGATTAGAATGATGGAAGGAATGAGTTTTATCTCATCTCTTTTCAGATGTAAGAGGGACCTCACCAAGGAGGCCAGGCAAAGAAAAGTGGAGAAAAGCAATGAAACCACAATAGGGTTCCAAGATGAGGAAGTTCCTTATACTTCCTATTAGCAGAAGAAAGAACCAGTATTGCATAGAGCTCCAAAGAAACATACTATTCCATTTTCTTTTGAAGAAGAATATAGAAGGCATCGAGATGGAGGACACTTAGATCATGAGATTCTAAGTGAGTATCTTGCAGAATACAAATATCAATCAAAATCTTTCAAGGAGAATCTAACTCTCCCATAGTCCATTCAGCTCAAAGAAGAAATAATACCTTGCAACAATAGATTTCTATTGTCTACATTTGATGGGTCATCCACATGCAGAGTAAGGATTTGGGGAATGAATTTGGATGCATTCTTCCTACTACATCCAGTAGTAGAGAGAGAAGTTATTGAGATTGCAGTGCTGCACCTTGAGGGTGAAGAAAACATTTGGTGGTTCAGCCATTTGAGTCATGCAAGAGTGGCTGCATATGTAGATTTTACTCAAAGGTTGATCAATAAATTTGACAAGAAGAAATCAAAGGAGAAGAGACCTTCACCACCACTTGTTGCAAGAGTACTTGCATCAGGAGAGGGGACACTTGCACCTTTGCAAAGTGATATTGATCTCTTTTCATTTAGAGTCCCATGCACTATTCAGGATATGAATGAGGGGGAGGAGACTTATACCAGCGTTGGGGAAGCCATAGAGGAGCAGCCATCATCATTAGTAGTTGGGGAAGTCATCACACCAGAGGAAGGAACCCTTGTAGCAGTACAAGATGTTCCCAAGCTTTACCAAGGTATGCACATATTTCCACTTCCTATTATTTATGCACATGATATGGAGGATTGTGGGAACATGCCATCAGGGAAAATACATGAACTAGGGTCAAAGCACACTGCTGATTTGGAGCTGAATACTATCACTACGCAAAGGACCCTTGATAGGATCAAGGAGGAGGTGTACATTCATCCTAGCATTTCATTGTTGACCTGCACACAACTCTTGGGGTTGGAGTGTATATTTTTTGAGGATAGGATGAATATTTTCCAAAAAAATCCAATGCAAAACTATATTTTCAGCATTGAGCATGAGAATGAGACAACAGATGCACTATCATGGAGATCAACAACGCTGTCATGGAGCAGAAGTGATGAGTAGGGGGCCCAACCATTATTGGAGCATTCCAATGACAATTCTACATGTACAGCAGGGGATAGGAAGATGGTTGTTGAGAGACATCTCATCTCCCATTATTATGATGGATCCTTCTTAATGAGCACTTCACAGCTCAATGAGGAAATTTTTACTTCAGTATACTTGGATCCTTATGGATTCAACATGGTCATTCAGGAGTGGTCTTCATATGGAGATCTCGAGGAGGTTGCAATTCAACATCCCATGAAGTGTACAGATATTGATTTGATTTGGGAGGATGGTATTCTCCATTGGATGAATACCCATTGGGATCATGATAGTATACACTCACCATTGATTAGATGGTTGATGAGCAAGAGGCTGGTGAGCCACTTGCAGATCTATGACACTGGGCAGCAGGAGGCAAGGCTGCGTTGGCTACTCTTGAAAGATTTTGGTCAGCATGTGACATATCCTACTTCAAAGGGTATGTTTTTTGATGGGGCATGGAATGGCATTTGTATCATGGGGCAGCAAGGAGTTTGGCTGGATTGGAATGATGTGACATTTTTCATGTCAAACATCATGTTTTCACTCCATGGCCTATATGATGCAGGTGTGAGGAGGCAGCAAGAGCTATTGTTGCTTTGGCTACTCTTGGGAGATTATGGGTTTATTTTCTCCCATAATTTGCATGATACTTTAGAATAAGTGGATGGCACAATCAGGGTACAAAGGCGTTGCCCTTCAGCATTGGAGGATAAGGAGGTACTTCCACATAGGAAGGAGTCTCCCACATATAACAACATGATGGTGGATGACTTTGGCATATGGCATGTCAAAGAATGGATTCACGAAGTGGCACGAGCCTTATCACCAAGGACAACAGTGCTTTCACTTGGGAGTATGTATCTATTTATGGAGTGTTCCAAGGGGAGTATGCATCCCTTCATTTTACAAACCACTATGAGGAGATTCTCATGGGAGGGCTCATCCATGGACCTCACTTTTATCTTACTCACAATGCATGGTAAGTAATGTATTTATATACTTATTAATCAATTCACAAAGTATTTTCATTCTCTTACCATCTATGTACAGTGCATTGCTCCACAAGGGGGCAAGATTATATTTCGGTTCCATGGTCATTCTAGGATCAAAATTTATGATGGAGATATCGCATCTTTGCATGGATTTGGGAAAATGTTGTGTTATTATTGTTATTCTTAGCTGATATATAATGCCATTTACTACTTCCTAGTAGATGAGAAAACATGCATAACTAGCAATTTGTTGGGAGACAACTTGCCACATGATGTTCTAAAACAACAGTTGGTAAAACTACCATGTATCCACTAGAGAAACCATTGGTACCACAAATCATTACATATAACACTCAATATATTTCTGATATGGATGCCATATGGTGATGGTGTGCTACTCACTTGGTATGGGGAGTTTTGGGCAAACAAGATGCATGAGACTAGTGATCAGATGATCATGTCCTAATTGGAGAAAATGCTCAAAATTTTATTTTCTCAGAATTGGTTGAAACTAGAACAAAAGGAAATTCCTTGTCAAAATGATCCTGTAGCCGTGAACGACACTCAAAACCGATACTGTATGTGAAAGATATTCAAGTTTGAAATTTCACAATTTTATGGAAAAGTCTAGTTTGACCATGTTTGACTTTGGATAAAAAAATATTAAAAAAGGAATATTCCACAAAATATTCTAGGAATATTCCACAGAATATTCCATAGAATATTCTATGTCAACCAATCAAAGGTTGACAATTGGCATTCGGTAGTTGGGTGTATGGGTGACCATATATACAAGTCGACCAATCAATGGGTGCCACGTGGCCTGCCTAGAGGCTGCCATGTGGCCCCAAGTCTTCACAGTTTAGTGGTGCAAAATTTTTATGGCATTGGCAGGAATCGACCGCGGGTTAGGCGTCCACCAGCCCATAGGCCCGACTGGCCCACCCTTGCTTTGGATCTTAACCTCTATGGATCCAACGTCATATTTGAAGTTTAATGATATTTCGGGCGGGGCCGAAAGGGGGCCAACCCCCTCTACCACAAGACCGTGCACCCAGAACCGTAGCTACTCCCGGTGGTTAATGGTAACATTTATGCATAACGGTTATGTTCACATGGTAAGGCGGGGGTTACGGTGATGTTAAATGTCATGGTTATAAAACCGTTGGGCCATCGACTAATCTGACAGACATGTGACTGCAATTATTAACACTTATCATCACCCCTAATGGTTCCGAAGAATCTGGAGGAGCACACCATTCTGAGCGAAGATGCCATAGTTCACAGGGCTAACTATAGTTATCCCAAATTTGGTGGAGTTTCCTTGGGCCAACTCAGACAAAACTTCAGTTGGACATAATTTTCTCTAGGGAAAACCTTTTGGAGCAATTTTTTTTTTTATTTTGGGTAATTTGAGAATTCCAGAGCCAATGGTGCAGGTTGTGGAGTCAACAGAGTAGTTCTTCAGGTACTTTATCAGCGAGGAAGCTTGGAGAGCCATCAGGGCTTAGGGAGTATAGGAGCTGTATTGGGCTATGGTTAGCCATTGGAGGTGAAACTATAGTCATTCCTTACTTTTTTCTGTGTTCTGAACTCATTTATATAGCTATTTTTTCCTGTTTAGGCTTTCTTCACACTTTATAACCAGTTTTTAGCATAATAAGAGCAAGGACATGCCCATTTGGGGGCCTTGGACCTGGCAAATGTAGCCCAGGAGGGATGAAATGCCTTATCATATGCTGTGTTATATTATGTGATTTATATTGTTGTGTTTTTCCAAAGTTAAATATGTTAAAAAGTAAAAATAAATAAGCCTCCTACACACAAAAAGACTCAGAAATTTACCAAAAGCACTTTGTTCCAATTGCAAAACATATAAAACAGTTTGCACACATAAGTTTATGGAAAATGAATACCTTGAACAACAAACAAGTAGTTTCATTTTCAGATCATTAGTGTTTACTTCTATTATTTCTATAGACAGAGTCTATAAAGGGCCAGGTAGCCTCTGGATCTCATCCTTTCTTTAAAGGTGACATATCCAGTAAATGCCCCTACAGTCAATCTCTGTAATAGAACTAAGAATTTCTCACATTTTAGATCAAATTGGTATCAGAGCATAGGTTTGAGCTCAAGTTTTGAGTTTTGTGCAAAGAAATATTTTACTGTTTTGCAAATTTGATGCTTACTAGGCTTAAACTTAAAAGAGGAGAAGGAAAATTGGTTAGAGCACAAGACAATCCTCAACCAAGGAGGGCCAGGGTGCCATTATCTGCACCTTCTAACTCACCTTCAATAGCCTTAGAAGCAGCTACAAGCATGTCTTCAAGAGAAGAATAAGTTCATGAAGAAATGGATCCCAAGGAAGAAGAAAGAATATTTCGGAAATATTTCTTGGATATGACTGAAATGGTAAGGATCCTCTATCAAGAAAGAGATGATAGGATTGCTGGAGAAAGGTCTAAAAACCAAAAATAAGGAGAGGATTCCTCAGGAGGAAAGAAGGACAATGATAATTCAAAGAAAGGGAATGGAGGAAATGGTGATCCACCATCTCCATCATCATCTTCTTCCTCAACATCATCTTCTTCGACTTCGGTAAATCAGTCACATAAGTCAAAAATCACTAGTAAAAATCCTTTGTTAAAGCTTGATGTAAAATTTGAATTTCCCATGTTTAACGGTGAAGTTAATGCAGAGAAATTGGATAATTGGATCATAAAACTGGAGGTCTATTTAAGGATTCAAAATTTGCATGATGATGACACCAAAATACAACTAGCCTCACTAAGGATGGATGGAGCATCTTTGGTATGGTGGGAAGCCAAGACCAAGGAGGAAATCAAGAAACATGGTAAGATTATTCTATCATGGACTGAATTTATTATATCCATCAAGAAACAATTTTATCCTCTTGCTCATGTTCAAAAGGATATAATGAAATGGCAAAACTTTAGACAGCTTAAGGGACAAAATGTGCAAGAATATACCCAGGAATTTAGGAGAAGAGCACTCTTATTAGGGGTAGACTTACAAATTAAAGATACTTTGCTGAAGTATATAGGTGGTTTGCACAGTTACATTAAACACACCATCCTTATGTTTAATCCTACTAGTCTAGACAAAGTTTGTGTACAAGCTACGCATTTAGAGGCTAGAGGGAAAAACACTTTTGATGAGGGTAGAAACAAGCCTTTCAAAGGGAAGAAAAAAGATAAAACCTTTAAGGGAAAAGATAAAAATAATGCATCTATCAAACAAGAGGGTGAAAAGGTCGTTTGTAAACATTGTTCAAGAGAGGGCCATGAAGAGAAAAACTGTTGGAAATTACATCCTGAAAAAAGAAACCAGTTTCACAAAAGCAAGCGTAAGAAGAAAACTGCAGCTACTACAACTACACCTCAAGATTTAGGTGATGATTTAGGGGAGGAAACCAAAATTGCAGCCATGGGTTTGAAAATTATGAAGGGAAAGGAAACATAAACTAAAGAAAGCACTAGTACTTCAAACTGTCATGTACAAGCTCCTAGTGAGGAAGAAAGAATTGAATTGTTCCATGTGAGGGTAGTCTCAAAACATACTAAAATCAACACACTGTTTGACAGTGGGTCACAAGAAAATATTATATCAGAAGACTTGTTCAAACAGCTAAAACTTGAGACCATTCCACATCCAAAGCCTTATCCACTTGGGTGGATATGTAAGGATGCAAACTTACAAGTCTCAAGAAAGTGCATATTGTGATTCGCCATAACTACACACTTTATTGACACAGTTGAACTTGATGTGGTGTTGCTTGATATATCATGAATTGTTTTGGGAAGTCCTTAGTTATTTGACAGGAAAGTGATCTTCCATTGCCATGAAAATAAATATCATCTTTTCAAAGATGGCAAGGAGTACATTGTAAGAGCACATCGCAAGAAGACAAATATAGCGATGGTAAATGCGGGACAAGTAAAAAGGCTAGTTAATTCAAGCAAGATTTTTGTACTTCTTATGATCAAGCCAAAGGTTGATATGAATCATGAGTCATTTGAAAATTGTGATTCCAAGCTTAAATCAGATTTATATGATGTAGTTGATGCACATCATGAGATGTTTCAGGAACCAGCAGGTTTGCCTCCTAAAAGGGAGATTCAGCATGAAATCCATTTACATCCAGATTGTCCACTTCCTAACATAGGCATGTATCGCATGTCTATCATGGAGAATGCTGAAATAAAGAAGCAAATTAAAGATTTGTTGGAAAAGGGTTTCATAAGACCAATCACTTCGCCATGTGGGTCACCGATAGTGTTGATTCCAAAGAAAGATGGAACTTGGCGCATGTGTGTGGACTTCAGGGCATTGAACAAGATAACGGTAAAGAATCATTACCCACTTCCAAGGATAGATGATTTGTTAGATCAGCTGAAAGATGCAAAATTTTTCACTAAGTTAGACTTACGTAGTGGTTATCATCAAGTTAGAATTGAAGAAAGTGACATTTGGAAGACAACTTTTAAAACCAAACAAGGACTCTTTGAGTGGCTTGTTATGCCGTTTGGTTTATGCAATGCACTTGCAACTTTCATGCGGGTAATGGATGATGTCTTACGTCCTTTTCTTGATGATTTCGTTATTGTCTACTTAGATGACATCTTAATTTTAATTATTGTATCTTGTGAATGCACTACCAAATATGTGCTATGCAGTCAACCAAATGAGCCAAGCTATGGTTAGGCCAACCAAATTATTTTGGAAGGCAGTTAAGCATGTTTTACAGTACCTCAGATGCACAACCTGCTTTGGACTATGGTACAGATAGACAGAGGGAGTGATTTTTTGTGGCTTCACAGATTCAGATTGGGAAAGGATTCCATCAAACCAAAAGATTACGTCAGGTGGGATTTTCATTTTTGGGTCTGTAGTTACTTCCCGATAGAACAGGAAACAAATATCTATGGCGCTCATCTCAATAGAAGAAGAATACATGGCTGCCAGTCAAGAAAAATGTGAGGAAATCTGGATGAGAAAGAGAATTTTGGAACTATTTGGTCAAATCATGGATTCAACAGTGAACTATTGTGATAATCATATTTTCATCAAGCTCTCTAAGAATCATGTTTTTCATGATCAATCCAAGTATATAGATATCGGGTATTTCCATTTACGAGATTTTATGAAGAGGTGAATAATGATGTTTCAGTACATTATGATAGAAGAACAAGATGTTGGAATTTTGACAAAGGAATTTTCAAGAGGGAAGTTTTAATTCCACGAGTGTTGGATATGGTTTGTTGATAATCCCTTTCCTGCTGAGAGGGAGTGTTGAAAAATGTAGCAAGAAATTCTCAATTTGATTTTGCCTTGATTAAATTTAGAAAATTTGACTTTCCACATTAGTAGACAACTTGGATGCACTTAATTAAGGTGACATAGCTCTTGTCACTCAATTAGCTTAGTAAATTCGAGTTGGAGGAGTTAGAGTTCAGTTAAGCATGTGTGATTGCTAATTTGTAACAATCAATGTTAGTTATCTCATGTTATTTTCAGTTAAACTAGTTCCAACTATTGGAGGAAATAGTGGAAGGTCAGTTGTGCAGTGGGACATCACTCAAACTCTGTGATCATCCATTTAACTAATCAATTAGTCAAAAACAACTAGTGCATGTAGATAATTCAAGTTCCCTAGTTGTGGTCGAGATTCCAAGGCAGTGTAACATCAATTGTAGACTAGTCTTAAGTGTACAAATGTTGCATGCAGTCAGATTATCACCTCGATATTTGTGCAATCCATTTTGGATAAATTCCTAAATAATAGGGGCCTAATTTATCAAGGAATTGTGCAAGGAAATAGGGGCACAAGAAGAGGAAAATTTTCACTAAGTCTAGGTCATAACTTCCCAGTGAGCATAGAGATAGGTTATTCACTTGCATGGGGTCTTTTCTGGGGAGAAATATGATACCACGTGGGTTCATATTGGGGGATATATATTGAGGAAAAATTGACATAATATATTGAGCATATAATAGGGGGTAAATGGATTTTATATTTGTAGGTATAAAAATCGGAGCTAAAAGTTAAGGAAAAATATAAAGGGCTACAAAAAATGTTAATGAAAAATTGGATACCTACAATATATAGCGAAATTAGGGTTTTTTAAATTGGGAAGACCCTATTTGGTTTGTATTGGTAGGGGGTTAGATCATTTTGTTTTTAGAGGTATTTTCTAGTATGTAGTCAAATTAAGGGTATTGTTTAGTATGCCATGAATGCACATGATATGTCATAGGTTCATTGAGTGAAGCCTTTGTTTTCACTTGCAGGTTGTTCTCAGTTGAGAAAATCAATTGTAATACTTATATATTCATGAAATTAATGCAAGCATGAAAGAGGTTTTTAGCTGATTTATTTCCCCTGGAAAAAATATTGTGTGCATATTTCTTATTGCATGTCTAAAATTACTGTTCTAGATTGTGAATTAATTTTCGTAGAGTAGTAGAGTAGGTTTGTGTCTTGTGATTTTGATTAAAATTTCATGAGAATTTGCAAAAATACATCATAATTTCCACAATCCTAAAGTTAAAATCAATATACCTTAACATTTCTCCCTGAAAAATGATCACAAAATTTTGGTGAGAGATTTTTTGAAGTAATTTTTGTTCTAGATTATAATCTTGAGACATCGTAATGGAACCCCATATTGGTTTTATATTGGAGGAAAAGTATTTGAAACTCATTACTTTAATTTAAGATGGTTAGATATTCATCCTGTATTTCACAATAATAACATCATCATCATTTATAAAGTTTTCTCTCGAGGCATACATCTAGATTCCTCTCCATTTGGAAGGTCATGTGATGGAGAGGTTTCTAGTTCTCAGAATACCATTACTAACATTTTAATTAGAAGAGAACTATAAGGGTATAATGTGGTTGCCACAGAGGTTCCTTTATAAACCCAAATCCTGACACAAGGTGAGAGTACTAGTAGTAAGGGTGTCTTTACCTAGCTTATGGAGGGATTTGAAACTCCTTCTTCCTATGTTTCATTTTCCTTCTTTTCTATGGAAACTCTCTCTTTGAAGGGGGTATGGTTTGATGGGAGGAACTTAGGTTTTTTTTAATATAAGTATTTTGACTCAGTTTCAAAGAAGTAAGGGGATACTAACCATAGAAGAAATAAGTTTATTAAATATAGGTGAGGTGGAGTTTCACTCACTATGGTGGGAGATCTACATGAGGAAGAAATTGGTGAATGAGTAAGTTGAATATTATGGAAATATTTACTAGGTACCACATAAATATGTCAATGTTAACCAGTGGATGATGAAAGTTTGGAGACTTCTTTTATGGGTGGCCCTATCACTAATAACCTGTTTTATGTATGGATAAGTTGTATTCTTTGAAACAAATAGGATGCTAGAAGGGCCTTAGCATGGTTTTTATTTGTCGACCATAGTTTCTTAATATTGAAACCCTAATATCCTTTTTTTAATTCTATATTTGTAGTTTATTGTAGGTCCCCAATATTCCTTTGAATTCTTAGATAGATGGGGGGATTAAATCCATTGGGGATGTTATTGACACCTTCATTATTGTAGATAATGCGTATAAGGAGAGGAACCTTCAATTGGTAGCATGCATATTAGTTGATATAGGTTCAAGACAAGGGATATGAATCCATTAGTATTATTTTTGGGGACAATTATTATGTTTAGACTCTTTATTATGTAAACGTCCCCTTAAATTGTGATATATGTCATAAAATTGGCCACATAATCGAATATTGCAAGAATCCTCCTATGAAAAGGTTATGCAGTGTTTTGGAAATGGGCTTGACTAGTGAAAATGAAGAGAAGGAAGTTAGTGGGGATGTTCGTAATGTTCAAGATGTGATTCCAAGAGTGTAACCTCAATTTTACTAAGTAGGGTCCTTAGAAAAAACTAGTTAATTAGGTTTAGTTTTATTCTCTTCCATTATTAGGAAATAATGATAAAATTTATCCTCTCAAGAAGGATAATCCAATTGTTATTGGCTTTAGTTTTCCTAATGGTGTTTAGGTAAAGGTGGGGAATATTTATTTCTTTATCTACATGGGATCCTTAATGTTATATGTTGAACCTCAAATGTATATGGGGTTCCTTGATGAACTCAATAGGTTGAATACATAGTGGGTGAGGAATGATTCTACTTGGAAATGGACTTTTCTACTAACTACGCCACTAGGTAAGAATTATTTTCTCCTTATCCACAAGTCTTCTATGGCTTCTTGCATTGGGATAAATATGCACATACTTATTTTTCCTTCTCTTCCTCTAGCATATTCGATTATTCCCTTGAAGGATTTTTTTATTGTTCAATCCATTATGATGGACCTTTCTAGGGATTTTGACCTATATTTGATTTCCTTCCAAGGCCAATTTGATGCATATCCTCCTAGTTCCCCTTATTTCTCCCTTTGGGAGGGCCCTTGCCTTCTTCAACCCGACTCTTCCGCTTAGGCTTCGAGGGCTTGAATTATGATCTCTTGAAGGATTGCCGCCCTTTGAAGGTGGGTAGTAATTCCATTATTAAAAAATGATAGGAAAATGTCTCCCAAGAGATCAACTGCGGATGAAAACTAAGGAACCTTCTCCATGAAAGTCATTTCCATGAATATTCATGGCTTGTGTGTGAGGGCCAGAAAAGCATCCCCCATGTGAATGATTAAATTAAAAGAACCAAATGTTGTTCTCATACAAGTAACTGTGGGCCAATGTGGCCTTATTGTTTCTGAGCTTCAAAATATGTTTAAGGGGTGGGGTTTTGTTGGATCTTATTCTTTTTGTGCTTCGAGTGGCATTATATTAGACTATAGGGAGTCTCTCATACTTAGTTATTTCTTTTCATTCCTCTCTAGAAATTATAATTCTTTGCACATGTTTAAGTTGGGTATTAACTTTCCTATCTTATGGATGTATGGACCCTATGAGAACAAGACGTAATTTTGGAAGAAAATTTTCCTTCTAAAGTGTTTATAGGTGGAAAATATTATTATCAATGGTGATATAAATATTACCATTAATAGGGAGGATATTTGGGGTGATTTCTCCGACTAAGACAAGTCAGAAAATTTCTTCATGGAATAACTTTAAAAACTAGGAATTGTTCACATGGAGCTAGTTTAGTGAAGACTGACCATAACAAATAATTGCATTAGATTGGGTGAAACGTAGAAGAGGTTCATCAATATTTGGATCATTAAAATTTCATCCAAGAAATTGATCAATATTGGTAATGGATTGGTAAAGTCTATATTTCATACCACTTTCCTATTTTTTTTTAATTTGGAAAAATAATAAATAAATTGAGATCCCCTTTTAAATAAAATTCAAGTTTGAATGAGAAGGAGGACTTACATAACCTTCTTAACGAGAATTGGCCACATTTCTAGCCTAACTTGGAATCTTATACGTGTGCCTAGTTCATGGTTGTCCTTAGTAAAATCAAGGACTTGGCAAGTGATTAGGTACACTAGAAGTGTAAGATTTAGCCCCATTTCCTTAGGGATATTATGTGAGAGTTGGAGAGTTGTATGGAAAAAAAAAATCTATTATTATATCATAGGCACTTGTGAATTGTACTTGATCCTTGGAACTTAGAAAAGACTTAAATTATCCTAGATCAAGATAAGAAATGGATACTAAAGAGTAGAGCTCTTTGGATCAAGGAAAGTGGTAAATATATAGAATGATCCCAAAACTTTGTGAATTGTCATAAGAACTTCAATAGAATGTGAATATTTCCAAATTTATAGGGGTTAATTATAATGGTTTTGAAGATATGGAAGGGTTGGTGGTTAGTCATTTTTGCATTGTCTTTAAGGCTCCGGCTGAAGATCAAAATAACAGTGATATGATTTCAATGCTAGGGAATCCTCCAAGGTATTTTGAGATAAAGAGAATGTGAAATTATTCTAGCCTATCTTGATATATGAAATTTTTGGATTTATCCACTATTTCCAAAAGGATAAAATTCATCAACCCAATGGGTGGACTATTGAGTTCCATGAATACTATTTTTGTGTAGTATAGGTCTATTATGAGTGGTTGAACATGCCTATTGATTTGGTCACATGCCTAGGAGTTTTAATTCAATAGTAACTACTCTCATTTTGAATTTGTATTATCCCAAAAAATTTAGTGCCTTTGAAACATATCTCTTTCCGAAAAAATCTAGAAAATAATATCCAGATTGATTATTACTAGAATTAAGACATTACTATCAAGATTGATTCCTATAGAGCAATTCAGGTTCCTTAAACGAAAATTGATCAATGAAGTGATAAGAACATCCCAAGAATGTATTCACATGATAAAAATGGGGAGAATCCTTATGGAGATCCTTAATCTATATCTCTTGAAATATCATCACTAGGCTTTAAGGAGTTATCTAAGGCTTATACTTCTTCATGTGGGCTTTGGTATTTTTTCAATGAATTGATAACAGGTTTCATTATGTCATATTCATTCTCGTTATTAATTAATGGTGCAGGTTTTACAATCTTTAATCTTGATCAAATACTATGTGAGGGGTCTCAGGTCTCACCTTATCTTTTTATAGAGTATCTAAGTAGAGCTATCTTAGATACTCAAAGAAAAAAAATTATTGGGGTATTCAAATTGCTATCCATATCCACCTCACTCAAAAAAATTTCATAGAGGATGTTTTGATTTTTTTTATTTTGTAGTGGTGTTGAATGTTTATTATACAAGAATATTATAGATATTTTCTATGACAAGCTACAAGGATAGAAGTTAAAATTCAAAAATTCTACCATAACTTACCTTTGGTGGAGGAATATATTCGATGACATTTAGTTTAAAAATTGATGTGATTTTGATGGGGGATTTAATAATATTTGATTCAACTTAAATCCCAAAACCTATGGAATTGTTAACTAGAGATAAAAAAATTTCAAGGATATATAAGTGGATTAATTTCTAGTGTAAACATTGGATCTCTAGAGGAGGTCATTTAGTTATTATGAAAAAAAGTATTGAATCTATCCTAATGTATTGGAACCTGTTAGATTTTAGGTTTAAGGGGAGTCTCAAAAAAATCGGAAAAATGTTCTTTAACTATATTTGGAAAAGTATTTTTGTGTAATTAGGCTCACATATAGTAAATTTTAAATAAGTGGCCACTCCTAAGAGATAGTGTGGGTTGGGGGTTGAAGAGTACTCAGATTTTTGGGAAGGATTTTGGAGAAAAATCACTATGGGCTTTTATAACTAGATACAACCTTTGGAGTATAACCATAGATGCTAAATATGTAGACTTTGGCTCAATTATTGATTGGATTAGGTGAAAAAATAAATCCATTTTGAATTATTCCAACTACTATAAGGCCCTTGCTCTGGAATTTTTTTTTTTGGAGAAATTCCTAGCACAGAAAGTCATGTCAGGGTCTTAAATAATGGTTGGATTAGATGTGATTTTTTGTTATGGCTAGAATATTTTCCTACAAGAGAGGGTAGGTGTACTTTAAAAAAACTAGCAATATGGTATCTATAATGGTTTTTCATCAAGGTTAGGTATCATCCTAGGAGATTGGTATGGATGATATTTGGCACCATCACTGGTAGATGTTTATCCTAGAGCTACACAAAGTTAATTTTAGGAATAAAATGATGAGTTGGTGTGGGTATTTATTTATATGAAATTAGGTATCAATATGTACAGAAGGAATGCATGGGAGAAATTATTTGGTGGTATAAAAGATATGGAAAATAAGGGTCCCACTGAAATTTATTCTATTTTCTTGATTGAGAATCAAGAAAAACACATGTACGCTTGGGCTTTAGGTCACACTTCCAACAAAATTGTTGAAGCATATGCCTAATATCAAGGTTTGAGGAAAATTGTGAATCTAGGAATTTAAGAGGTGATTTTTTTTTATGATTCCTTGAATATAATTCGCCATTTGTATTCATGATCTCTCCCCTTAGATAAAAATTTAAGTAATTTTTAAGTGGATTTATCAATTTTATTATCCTATCCCCAAGAACAAATGTCCCCATGTTTTCAAATCGAACAAATCCATGGATGATCACATGGTAAATTTGGGGTCAAGACTATATCAATGTGAAATTTGGTGGTAGGGGAAAAAGGGGTATGTATCCCTTCCTTAAGAGAAAGAATAATTCCTCATGGTTTAATGTAACATTTTGATGTTTTCTAAATTTTGGTTTTTGGTAGGTCAATATTAGTGAATGTACAAATGGAATATTGCATATATTGTATCATATCGCTTAAAAGATTCAAGGTTATAATTTTGTAGACAATTTTTGATACATACTACACTCCGAACATATCCACTGCTTTCAATTTGCTTATGTAAATCATGTATCTAAATTGAGCTTTAGCTCAGTGTCTTTAAACATAATAACTATTATTCGTTATTGTTAATATATATATATATATATATATATATATATATATATATATATATATATATATATATATATATATATATCCTTATATATATATATATCCTTGAAATTATGAGGCCATACATTTTTGTAAGGTATAAGGGTATTAATATAATCAACCAATTTTATTTAGTTTTAATAGATCTATTGCAACGACATGTCACATTTTTAAAAAATCGTTAAGCTAATAAAAAGTTATAGTATGAACAAAATATGTATGTTTTTTTATATTTTAATATAAGTTAAGGCATAAATAAATTGGGAATAATAAAAATTATCATTTATTTGTTTAAATTATATATTTGTAATCTACATAGATGACTTTATATGTGTGTCTATATTCATCTATGACATATTTTTTTATCATATACAAAAATAAAATGACGTGGGGACTTCTAATAGCATGGTAGACTAACAACTCATACAATAACAACTCCCAATGATATCATTGGCCTATGAATGGGGATTTAATAAAATTAGGAAAATTTCAACACTAGGTCTTCATCTTAGGGCCTTGGACATGGTTTGTGGGTAAATCCTAAGAATTAGGCCATAAAGGAAGATTATAAACCTATACGTGAATAAAAATGACCCAAAGTACTAGATATGACATCTCAAGTGCTTTATTTCCTTCTATATAGGGCATTATTAGAATATCGTGAGCATTAGTTATAAGTTTTGAAGCATTTACATAGTCATGGAAGGAAACACAATGATTTAGCCTTAAATTAATCCTTTTGGAACACATTTCTATGAGAGATAGCTTGAACCACAACACAACATCTCTCAAGGTTATTCCTTCCTTTGACCAGGCATATCAATTCCATTAGGGGATTCTTGATGCTAGGTGCATAATTTTTTAGGCCCTAGACATCTTTGAAGGAGTATTAAGCTTAGGGTTTACACCATGAAGTACGCTTGTAAGCATGAAGGTTCAACAATAAAACCTTAATCCACCATACATTACCTCTTAATAATATTCTTACCTTTTGAGTGAAGATCTTGATGATATTACAAAAATTTTAGAGCCTACTATTGGTCTTAGGGTCTCAGATATGGTTAGGAAGGGAAATATAGCTCTCTAAACATAAATGAAGATTATAGGAATTAAGTCCAGGGAAAAAACATAACCTTTGAAATGGGTGTTTGGCCTCCATGTGGAGGTATGTGCACCATTACAATGTTTGAGCACAAGTTATGGGTCAAGGGTTCCTCAAAAAATCATTCTTTAAGTGTTTAAAGAAGTTTTCATGCATCCAGCTCCAAAAGCAACACTTTGAACCTCCCAAGTGTATAAAGTGACTCCTTTTGGGAATATTAGAACCATTAGGGTTGGAGAAGTAGGTATTGTACCAAGGATAAGTGATGAAAGTTACTTTTTGGGGCCTAAAAATTAGTTTTCATGGCTCAAGAACCAACATTGAGTCCTCAAACTACCATTAATGAGCTATTTGTGGGATATTTGTCCTTTGATTGGTGATATGGAAACCATCAGAATGATTGAGCACCAAGTATAGGTTGTGACATATTTGAAATAGTCAAAAGAAGAAAATTGAGCCATAGGAATATTGAAATATGTTGTCATTGATGGCAATAGGGTGTAAATTAGTGGTACAAGTGTCAAAGAGATGCCTAAGAGGATTAGGTTCTAGGAAGAAAGAGAAGGTTGAGGATTAGCATGGTAGAATTAATTATGCAGATACTTTGGAGCCATTTTTGGAGTAGCAGATCAACTAAAATGTATATGAAATCCACCTAGATGGAAAGAGCTCAGAAACAAATTTCTAGTGATATGTGAAAGTTCAAAAATGGCCTCCTATTTTGTGAGCTAGAGTCATTAAAATATGTATGACCTCAAGTCAACATTAAATAGGCTCGGAAGCTCGTAAAAGTAGTGAACCAAGGTAGCGAGAACGAGCTTGGAAGGCCAGAACCATGGAAGGCTCAGAAGCCCATAACCTTATCTAGAATAACAATTGAGCCAGGGTAGGGAGAATAGGCCTAGAAGCCTAGAACCCCGAAAGCCCGTAGATTTATTAAAAATTGATCCTGGAGAAAAGGAGTCAGACATCACAAGTGGGCTAACAGGTGGAGTATTAGTGGTGCAAAGGAAGACAGGGAACAATGGGTATTACCCGGAACCCCAAAAACAAGTAAGAAATTTAAATTTGAAGTTAGAACAAAGAAGTGGGCTTACATGGATGGCAGTGTTAAATAAATGGTGCAACGGAAGAACAGAGTAGTGGGCCACACCCAGAACCCCAGAAACCCTGAAGCCTAGAAGAAATGTAAATTGGAAGTCATCACAAAGAAGTGGCCTTACGTGGATGGTGGTGTTAACCAAAGGCCAGAGCGGAAGCATAGATTATTGGGCCATACCCAGACGCCTACATGCCCGTGATGTTTTGAGAATTAGAATGTCACAAGAGCTTTGAGTATCTAGTCACCCGGGCCCACTTCTAAAGAGAATATATACGTGGTTCAGTGGATATCATGGAGGATATATATATACACAAGCCAAAGGAGTATCCAAAGAACAACGTACGAAGGTATTAAGATGGGCCATGCCCAAAAGTCCGTGAGTTCGTAACCTTTTAAGAATTAGATTTTACAAAAGCTCTAGGTAGAGGGGCTCTAAGAATTAGTATAGGAATTTGGCCCTTTCTTCCAGGTATGAAGACCAAGGGCGCAGTGAAGTTAACAAAGTGAAATAGGTCCCCAACATGCCTTAATTAAGCTTAGAACCTAAAATCCTAGCCAATGGTCATGGCACCCAGTGCTATGGAAATAAAGTAGGCAAGTGCTAATGAAAAAGGAGTTAAAGGAAAAAATCAGTGGAATTGGTAGTAATTTTCTTTATACAATAAAAAGGTCTTGAAGAATTTTTGGAAGCATGTTTCACAGCGAAATATTAAAAGGCCTTTGGACCAATAGTAAAGTGCAATTGGCATATGCATGGATGAATGAGTTGGCATCTATTTTTGGCGGTGTTTATCAATAAAGCCTTAGGGATTTGGTGGAATGAGTCGACAAATTTAGTTCAGTAGAACTGTTTGGCAGCTAATCAAAACATAACAACATAATGCTAACTTGCATGAATGAGTTGGCAACTCGATTTGACACTGAAAGAAGACCTGGAGTTTTGATAGAAGAATAGACTATTAAGAGGCATATTTAGTAGCATTGACAAAATTTGGAGGTTCACCAAAATGAGAAAAGCCTCGCTAAAACTTCTTAAAAATCTAGAGTGTTAAAATAAACAAAAAAACACAAATTTAACTCATAGTTTTAATTTAAACTGTAGATCAAAGATTGAAAACTTGATGAACACAGTCCAAGGAAAATTTGTGAATAGGACAAAGGAAAAATTAATGATTCATGCAATATTACAAGTGAAGTTAGAAAAAATCATTGAAGCAAAAATATCAAGACAAAATTCTTTATAAGAAGGCATGAGAAAACTCATTAGAAGTACAGAGAGAAAAAAACAGAGTTCTCATGAGTGAGTTGAGGTGAAGATGTTGGTGTTTTTCATTATTCATATATTTTTGATTGTACTCGTGATCAAGTATAAAATTGTTTTACTTTGAAAACATAAAACACATTGATGGATCTAGCATGAAAATGCATGAAAGATGAACCAATGAGTGTCAAGCAAGTTGTAGATTGCATATCAGGGGTTGGTGCTCCTTCTAGTGGGTGTTAGTAAATATTTGGTATTGTAGCTCCATTCAGTTGTAGATGATAAATCAGGGAGTTGTAGCTTCTTACTTGATGTAGCTACAGAGTTGTAACAACAAGTTGTATCTTGCAGTGTGAAGCAAATAAAGAGTGGTTTTGAAGAATTTGTTTTTTCCATGTGTGTTCCATTGTGACTGTTGATATTGTTTTTTCTTGTTAATTTCAATTAATTTTTGAAGTACTTAGTGGTGTCCCAGTGTTCTAACATAAGTGAAAGAAAGTTTTTAAACTTGTAAAATTCCTACAATATTGGTTCTCCCCCCTCTTAGTAGTGTCCTAATTTCCAACAATTGGTATCAGAGAAGTGTTACTTCATATTACTTTAATAGCTAGAAGAAATATCAAGGACCATGGAAAAATAGAAAGGAGGATTTCCCAATATGGAACCTATGTTAAATGAAGAAATTTATGTGCTTTGGAAAATAAGGATGAAGACCTACATTCAATCACTTGGAGCTGATGTGTGGGACATTGTGGAAGAAGAATATCAAATTCCTCTGGCAGTGATTACCAAAGATCATAAGATAGAGTTCACACGCAATGCTAAAAAAATGAATTCCCTACTTGTTGGTTTACCAGAATCGGAGCTTGTCAAAGTAATGTATTGCACATCTATCAAATCCATTAGGAGACAACAAGGTAAATAAAGCTAAACTCCAAGGGTTTAGGATGAAAATTGAGTCTTTAAGTATGGATGATGATGAAGATATTGTAATGTATTTTTCAAGAGTTGACGAAGTTGTGAACACCATAAGAGGGATTGATGAGGAGATAGATGAAGTTGTAGTAGTTAAAAAGGTTTTAAGATCCCAAGGTATCAACCATTGAAGAAATGACCAATTTGAACACTCTTTCTCTAGATTAATTACTTGGAATATTCATTGCCTATGAGATGAGGATTTCTAAAGGAAAGTTTGCAGTCAAAGAATCAACCTTCAAAGAAGAAAATAAGTGCAAAGAAGAGCATTATGACTGTTTTTAAACAAATGAAGAAGAATCCAACTTCGTGAGGAGGCTCAAGTGAGGATTAGGCAAGTATAAAGGTAAGATACATTTTAAGTGTTTTAATTGTTGAAAAGTTGGTCATTATGGATCAAAGCGTCCTGAAAAGAAGAAGAAATATTATGATATTAAAGAAATATTTAAAAAAGTTAAAAAATATAGAAAGAAGGCTAAGAAGGGGGGGGTTTATTTTCAAGAAGATATATCCTCAAAAAGTGAACCTGACCAATCCTCAGATGAGATCAGAGATGATGAGATCCATAAAGAATTTATTTTGATGGCCATAGAAAATATTATAGTTGAGTCTATTAATTCTGATGATAAATTGGGAGAAGTAGATTGTGAAGGAGAGCTGGTAAGTGCACTTGAGTAAATAGAGAGGTTGATGAAGAAAAATAAGTATTTGAAGGAGTCTTTGATAAAATAAAAAATTGAGGTTGTTGAGAAATTATTTTTGCAAATAGAAGAGGGTAAGAAGATACAAGAATCCCTAAACCAGTAGTTGAATGAAAAGGTACAAGCATGTGAAAGGTGGGAAGGAAAAAAACATGTTGCTAAAGGAGTTGGAGAATACCAAAACACAGTTTAGTTTCAATCAGAAATTTAGTAAAGGGACTGAATATTTAAACGAAATATTGGAAGAAAAGTGAGTCTCCACATATCGTAGTCTTTTATTTGACGCAGAGTCTAGCACAACAACTGAATTAAAGGGAAAGAAACAAATCACTAATGTTCAAACAACAAAAGAAGGGCTATTGCAACAAAAAAGGAGATTATGCATCCCAAGAAAAACTAACAGTAGAAAAATTAAAGTGTTGGTCAAGCAAAGAGTATTTATCATAATTCAGCCCAATACAGAAGGTAGTCTTCCAAGAACGATAACATATTCCCATGGTATTGTTTCACAAGAAAGAACTATGGACATAGATTATAAAATTACAAACTCAAACTTTCCTATAGGAAACTCAGGTCCAAAAGAAGTTTTCAGCAGAAGAAATGCAGATCTACGTATACTAATTTTTTTTTCTCCTCTAAAATATTTGGTGTAATGTTTCAAATTTCAAAATTTTTGGCATATAGCAGTTAATTGTGGACTTAATGAGAAGAAGAAAGAATAAATTGAACAAAATCCTAAATCTTGGAAAGAAAAGGAGAAGATAGAGCAATGTGATATTGATTTATATGCTCAGAATTAAGGGAGGCATTGGCATGTGGACATTGATTTTTCTCGGCACATGTTCGGGGACAGAAGAAATTTTATGACGTGGAAACCAATTGATAAAGGTAATGTAACTTTTGAAAACAATGATCTAGAAAAAATTATTACAAATGAGTGGCTAGTATATAAAATGGCAAAGGTAAATCCAATAATTTTTTATATGTTGATGTGTTCAAGCATAACCTACTTAATGTATAAAGTCTATGATGTGATTTTTAAAGTCAAAAATTTCTAGATCAAGTCTACAGAAATAGGTGAGATATTTTTTGAAGTTGTGAGAACAAACAATAATGTCTATGTGCTCAAAAGAGAAGACATAGAGGTTTTTATCATCAAATATTGATGAAAGCTAGTTGTGGGATAAGAGACTTGGACATTTGAACTTTGATAGGATATTCAAGACGAGAAAGAAGAACATTGTCAAGGATTTTTCCAAGTTTTCAAAACCATAGAATAAAATTTGTAAATATTTCCAATTGGGCAAGAAAACTTGTGTTCCATTCAAGGAAAAATAGAACTCGTCATCAAAGCCATTGAAATTGGTACACATGGATCTGTGTGTAACATCCAGAACACAGTCACCCATATCTAAATTATATTCTATGCTAATAATTTAAGATTTCAATATGATGATGTGTAATGTCTTCCTCAGAGAGAAATATGAAGCTTTTGAGAAGTTTAAAGAGTTCAGATCCAGGGCTGGGAATGAAACTGATTGAAAAATCAAAAGCATAAGGTCCAACAATGGAGGTGAGTTCACTTCAAAATAATTTGATGAATTTTAAAAATACAAAAACATCAAAAGGACAATTACAATAGCAGGGACTCCCCATTAAAATGGTGTATCAGAAAGAGCAAACATATTAGTGCAGCAATTAGCCAAAGCCATGATGAAATAAAGGAATATTCAACACAGGTTTTGGGTAGAATTTATTAATACAGTAGTGGTTATCCTCAATAAATCTCATTTTAGTTCAAACAGTGACAAAAATCCCTATGAACTGTGGCATGTAAGACCTGCTACAGCTAAGCACTTTAGAGATTTTGGTAGCAAATGTTATATAAAGAAAAATGAAGAGAAACTTGGCAAGTTTGATGTAGGAGTATATGAAGGTTTTTTTTTTTTTGGATATTCATACAACAAAAAAGGATACATATGATATAAAAAAAACACCAAGTGGATCATTGAATGTATTTATGTAAAAATGGATGAACATGTTCTGCATGAAGATTAACATCTAGTAAAAACTAGTGCTAATGAATGAAGATTATAATGAGCCATCTGCAGAGGAAGAAATTACCACCCAACTGATCAGATTATTGGAGAATTAAATTCTAGTGTGAAGACAAGAAGGAAGTTGCTTAATCCCCCTATGCGAGCACATGTTTCCCTGTTGTCCATGGAGGAACTAAAGGATGTAGTACAAGCCAGTCAATACCAACATTGGTTAAAATAAATGCATGAAGAATTGGATCAAATAGAGAAAAATCAAACTTGGGAACCTGTTCCAAGACATGGTACAAGTGGGTTTTCAGGAATAAATTTAATGATGGTGGAGAAGTGGTAACTATGCTCAAATAGAAGGACTATACTTTTATGAAACTTTTTCTCATGCTACTATATAAGAAGGAATAATAATTTTTGTGGCATTCTCTTACTTTAAGAAATTCAAAATATATCAAATGGATGTCAAATATTCCTTTCTCAATGGAGAAATATAGGAGGAAGTTTACATAAAGTATCCATAAGGCTTTAAGCTAATAGAGAAACTAGATTATGGTTGTGGACTCAATAAGGAATTTTATGGTTTCAAGAAAGCCCCTTGAGCTTGGTATTCCAAGATAGACAACTAACTACTCAACTGTGGATTCAAAAGAGGTGCAACTAGCAACACATTATATGTCAAGGAAATGGATGGAAAACTTATCATGGTGGTTATATATGTTGATGACATTATCTTTGCTAGTGATTCATATTTCTTAACGAGTGAATTTACAATTGATATAAAGGTTGAGTTCAAGATTTCAATGCTTGGATAGATTTCCTACTTCCTTGGATTGCAAATTTTGTAGGAATCCAAAGGAATTTTTGGTGAGCCCTGGTATTGCACCAAGAGTGCTGCAACTCCCATCGGCTACTATACTTTACTTTATCAACCTGAGTTTCATATAAACTTGGAGGTGATAGTGCTATATACCCAGCAGATGCATTCTACACATGTCATCGTCTTTGCAGTCCTATGAAAGGGTGTTACTGCTAGGGTTTCCTCCAGGGAATGAAGTTTGTCACACTTTTGAATGAAACCTAGGACTGAAAATGACTCAAGACCATTACTCTATCAACAAGAAATGATATATTCTAAATCATAAAGACACATCTAGCTATTTTTAATAAAGGAAATCCACAATTTAGGTTAATCCAAGAAATAGAAGTAAACTAGGTGAAATTCATAGAGTAAATTATTGAAATGAACTTGTAGAAAGGGAAACTAATATAATCACACATGCTGGTTAAAATGGCTAATCAACCTCTAACTACTTCATGCTTGACTATTATGTTTTAACAATGCATCTATTCATGAGCTAAATATGCTTGTAAATACTTTGTTTTGCAGCAAAATAAGGAGGCTCTAAGGTGGCTTAAGAATGTCTTGGACTCATGGATTCAGAGCTAAAGGTGTCTTCGAGGTTGTGTCAGGTATAGGTGAGGTGGAAGATGGTTTATGGGCTGAATAATTGGATGATCGGTGTTGCTACAGGATCTACTACAAGGTTTCTTGTAGTGCTACAGAATGTCCTGAAATGCTACATGAAACAAGCCGATAGTATTTTGAGGCTAGAAATGATGAGGAAATGGGTAGGAAATGTGGGATGAAGGTGGAAATAGCTATATGGAAGGTGAAAAACCCCTTTTTCAAGCATATAACTTCTTTCAAAGCCCGTCTTTCACCTCCAGGGTAGCTCTCGGTGTTTTGGTGAAGATCTCAAAAAACTAGGTTGAAGGAGACTTTGTTGAAAGTATGTTGGTGGAGGATGGAAACTGAATCTAGGGATGTTGGTGGAGTGCTCTTTTGCTGCTATAAACAAACCTGCGATAAAACTACATGTTCATGCAATCAACATTAACAAATCTATGATAAAAATGGTGTAAAATATTATTTGAATTTAATAAGAAATCCTACCTGTGTATTTGAATCAGAAACCTAAATCAACATCCACAACATGTTCATGAGAAATACGACAACCTATCTATCCTTTCCAAGAAATCATAAACTGAAAGAAATTTTGGGTGTGTGGTGAAGATTTTCCCTCATTAAGATCCAATGAAAGAAGTGAGAGAGGGAGGCTTTGACACACAACTTTGGAGTTTTATATACTATTGTACCATGATCTACAGAGCCTAACTACAACAACATGAAATGGAAGCAAGCTAAACACAACAAAATGAAATGTAAGAAAACTAGCTACAACACTTGAAATGAACTAGCTACAATGGCATGGAAAGTAAACATTAATACACAAGAGAGACAAAGGCCAATGGATTGGGCCGTAACCCACAATATTAGATCCCTGAAACTAAAATCAGTGAAAGAGGAATGGAATACTCATTTTATTGCATAAACAATCTCATTACATAGCCATGAAAGTCACAAAAGTCTATTACAAGAGCTAAGAGCACTCTAGCTATATCCAAAATTTGAATTCTAATGAGCTCTTTCTCTTCCCTATTTAACCTAAAGGGTAGCTACCAACACTTCCCTAAAAATAAGGTGATTTTCCCCCTTTGACTGCAAGAGAAGTGGAGATTTGGTTCACTTGGTCTTCCACTTGCTTAGTTGCCTTTGATTTCGAGTTGTCGAAGATAATATCGAGGATCCTTTGGCTTCCTTTAGGAGTTAAGGAGGTGGTCAACCCCCTTATAATTACTCATTGGTGTCTACTCTGAGCTTTGATTGTAGAATCCTCAACAAAAATGCAATATCTTCGTGATTATCCTCCATTTGAACCATATTAGGAATTTGAAGTATTAAAACCCTTAATCACCATCTACACTAAGTAACATATGACCACAATGTAATTAAATATGAGAAAGAGAGACTAATAAGGCTAAAAGGGTGACAATTAACCTCTCCAAATATACCTAATGATGGTGCTCATCATCACCCCCTCACCAAATGGTTTCTCATCCTCTGAGCAACTTAGTCCTCCTTATTCATCTATTTTAGTGCTTTAGTGCCCCCCCTAACATCCTAAGGAAGAAGAGAATGAGTTCCTTCAGGAGGGTAGAATCCAACATTCGTTTCTCCATGCTCCCATTCTTTTTTTTTCTCATCTTGGTCTTTCCCTTCACCCAGTCCCAGCAGCAAAGGTGGACCGAGTTTCAAGCCAAGCCATAGTATCTTCATCATCTACATAGTCCTCTTATACAATGGTGCCCTTTCTAAGGTACTTCTAAATCTCTCTGGGGTATGATATTCCATGTTCCTGAGACTAAGAGGGAGGCCATTCCATATTCTTTGACTTTCCATTAAATCAATCTCCAAAAATTCTAGAAATGTCATCAAAATGTGCAATGGCCTATCCTTGGGTATTGAGGTAATTTTCTGCAAGGCTGGCATCCTTTTCTATCATGAGGTGATTGTTAATGATTCCCTTAGGGATGAATAGTTACACCCTTATGTGTAGAGGCTCTTTGTTTCTATCCTCATCACCCTCTTTACTTTCTCTTCCCTTTCCTCCTTATTGACCATCTAGGAGGCTAAGGCCATCAGCTGCATATCCCCCAACCTAGGGTTAGTGTCCCAAATGTTTAAATCTGGAAAAATAATATTGTGGGTATAAAATGTTTCCAACTTGGCCTTGTCTCCTATGTTGGAATGATTGAAAAATTTAATAAACTGCCTATGATTTTGAAAAGGAAAGGATCCATAAGATTCTTGTGTCTTAATCTGAAATTGCAGCCACTATTCTTTTAGGTAGATGGCATCGGAGTTTGAAGGATGTATGTGTCGGATGGCCTCCATGCATAAACCTGCCATGGTGGAAATATGTTTGTCCTTTTGCTAGAGTTGGCTTTGTAATATTGCATTCTCTGCCTGTGTTTCCTGAAGCTGCTCCTTCAACATGGATTATATGAGTCTAACATCAGACAAATCCCTCCCCAATTCAGTGACCCTCTCTTCCATGATTACTGTATCATGCAACACCCTTCGTTGTGGCAATATTCATACAGTGATGTGTGCATGATATCTCCTACTCTAGCATATAAAATAGGGGGACCGCAAGATTTTAAGGAATAATTTTTTCCTCCTTTAATAAATGTATAGTAGGAAATCATATTTGGCTGAGGGCTAAGGTGTGAAATTGATGAGATGTCTTTACGGACATATTTTGGGGAGGCAGGCTCCTCCTTTTTCTCCTCTTCTTCCTTTCCTTTGGAATCTTCCCCTGCAATGTGTGCCTATTTTTCAAACTCTTGGGCCTCTTACCCTTCCAAGGGTGCCTTGCCTCCTTCCCCCATGGTTTTCTTCTTTGTTTAAAGCACTAGTGGAGTTTCCTATAGCATAGATAGAGTTTCCTATACCAAACTCTTTTTTTCCTGTAGCAAACCCTCCTTTGCTTGATATTCCTTCTCTTATTCCTCTTGAAATTATGTGGGTGTTGGTACATGCTTAAGGGATGCCAGCCTTGAATAATTTCTCCTCCTATAGGTCACAGGTGTCCTCTTAGGTGTAATATTCCAAATTAGCTATAAGCTAGTTGGAATATTAAATTTTGTTTTTGCTTCTTAGTTTGATGAATAAGAGGGTATGGAGACCCATAAATTTCCTTAGTAGAATAAAATCACTATTAAGGTGAATGGAGATCATTTTAGTGGCTTCATAAAGCACCCTTGTGTGTAAAAACGGGCTGGATCATGTAGACTAGGTCAACTTTGACCAAATCAACAACATTGGTATGGAAGGAGTGGCATTCATTGTGGGACAACACAACTTTGGAGGGAGAATCCATGAATGGAAGTAGTGGCTTTAATGAGTGGGGCCCAAGGTGAGGAAGCTCACCAAGAATATAAGGAAGGGGATGGCAGCCATAGAGGACATGTTTTATATTATTATTTTGATATGGTTTGTATGACTATTTTCTCTCTTCAGTTGTTTAGCTAAGACTTAAGTGTTGTTTAGCACAGGGTGTTCCCGAGCGGAAATCCCACCTTCATCCTCGGGGGAATTTGAGTGCCCACTCAGGAGAAGTATTTTCACTATATTTTCACATTCTGGCATTAGGCCAAGCTCCATCTTTCTATTACAGTGCAGTTTCTGCAGAGGGTTGTGTTGTGTTGCAGGGTGCAGCAGTGGAGAGTACATTTGGGTCACTTCAGAGCTTATTTTCAGTGGAGGAAGGTTTCCTTCTATTGGGAGGCCAGAAAAGAAGGCCCTTGAGCTTATTTTCAGTATTTGGCACCAGGCCACATTATTATTTTCCCCTACAGTGCAGTTTCAATCCTGGACCGCGTTATTTTAGGGAGGAGTTGCAGGGGTGGTTTCAGTATACCATTTGGGGAGATGCTTTTATAGTGAAGGGATCAGTCTTTCACCTGGAGAGTCTATTTGGAGGAGGCTTTATTTTATGCTACATAATATCAGCCACATCTTTCTAGTTGTTCATGTGCAGTGAATCTTCAGCCCTAGGGATTTGGTTCACCTTTTTGTATATTGGTGTATTTTCTGGAAAACCTCTTGGGTTCTTTTGGGAGGTTGTTATAGAGCCTTGATATTTATGTATAACATCTTTTGAGGCATTTATCAACCATTTTATATTCATATGTTGTAGTTTTTCTCTTTACGACTGCACTGTAGCAACTCTTCGACATTTTTTCTAGTAGTAGCACCTCACTTTTTAGGGGATTTATCTATTGGAGGCTTGTTGGTTCATGTTGTACGGTTTGTGCCCAATTATTTTGTACTATTTTTCTGTTGTTATGACTAATGAAAAGGATCCATATTTCTCTTCCATGTTTATGCATTGATATTCACTACTACTCACCATTTTTATGTACTGTATTGTTGCTTTCCTTGTTTAGGAATATTACATCAGGTGAGTGTTGGTTTGAGGAGTTGTGACCCAGGTTCAGATTTAAGGTTTACAAAAAAACCCCTGTACTACTGGCCCTTTCAGCAATGGCCTACTTGCGCAGGTCAAGGTCTCACCCGAAGAATTATGGGAGGGTGTTGGAACCAGGTTTCCGCACCCTGAGAGAGAGAAAGTTAATTAAAGGTGGTCCCTTCATATATAACTAGCATGCGCTAGAGAATCCCTTACCCAAAAACCATTAATAATATATTCATTGGAATAACTCGAGCAAAATTCATAAACCATCAGATAACAAGTTAACAGAATCAAGGTAACAAAACATAACCGGATATATGCATTCATTCCTTTCTAAAGCATCGCATCCATGTGCGCATCAATTAATTACCAGAATTCAATTATCAGACATAATCATAGATAGCATAGCCAATAACATAACACTGAAATACTCAAATCTCAGAAAAATGGTCTTCTCATTCATTACTACTCATATTCCACTTACAGACTCTTTACTAAACTGTGCACACAGCCAGTGTGGTCCGCACAGAGCAGAACTTAGGGTCTTCGTGCACATAGCCAACAGGAGCCCTTACCCAGAAAAATCCACACAACAGATCCAATATTCGTATCTAGACTTAATACAACTTAATTTTCCTTCTAGACTCGATATATCCATCTATTTATACTATATTAGCCTCCATTATTATATGGTATAGAAATTGTGGTTTGCGGACCCTTGTTCTACCCTTTGACCCAATACAGTTCATTGGGGGCTTTGACCCACTCCAAAGCCCCTGCACTAGAATAAACTATTACAAAATTGCATCAAAATTGCGGTTAGGGGACCCCGTTTCAACATGCCCCCAACACAATCTTGTGACTCATCACAAGTCACAGTGGTAGTGGGGTCTTTATCTACGCTTGGAGTTCTTCAACAGTGGAGGAAAATGGTGGCAGGATGCCTTAACTCTGCATAGCTGTATTCTTCACAATTTTGACCAAATTTTGAGAAGTTAGTCCTTCAGTAGTTGCAGTGATGCTATCCAAGGTCTGATTCAGCTGCTTTACTACCGCATCTAAGTCCTGCAAAAGCTTAAGTGCTTCACTAAGGACCTGGTTCTTGTGACAGAGCTCCTCAATTTTGTCCCTGAGAGCATGGCTAGTACGAAGGCATGCTAGGCACTGAGTTGCTATGAGGGTGTGCATGGTAGCTTCCATTTCCTCAAAATCCTACTCTTTCTAGCGCAGCTCCTGGGTGAAATTTCAGAGGAGGGGATCAAGCTGCACCGTGGAACACAGCCCCATAGCAGTATCTAATAATTTTGAACCCTTGGTGACATGTGCTGAAATATTTCTTGTTTCTTTCTCTACCAGCGTGGCTCACTGGGCATGCACCTCGAGATGGGTTTCCAACTACAGCTTGGCTAGCAGTGCAACAATCTGTTGTTCCAGGCCTGCTTTGAGGGTTCTCACTTCTATCCTGGATGCCTTCAACGCATATACCAAGCCCTCAACCTTGGCTGGAAGTGCAGCAGAGGCAGGAATCACTTCCGACATGTCTTCACATAACCAGTTTATCAAGTGTTCTAACTCAGCTTGCTGCATGACCACCACGTTCTTTGTTGCATGAGCTTGGGTGATTTTTGTAGCTTTGGAAGCAATTGTCTGCTCGACCTCATTTAGCTGGTGTTACACCTAGACTTCTCTATTCTGGACCTCGATAGAGATGAACAAGTGGAGAGCGTGTAGCTTCCCACTCGTTATTCTTGCAATATCAGGGCTAACGTTCGTGCATGCTTGGACTTGCACGCACATGACTGGTGGTTCTAATTTCAATGTGGTGCCTGGGAAGGGGAAATTCTACTCTCATTGGTTGTGATGATGGTTTTATTTGGCAAGCTCACTTGAATTGGCCTCGCCTAGTTCACGCTTGCTTGAAGGGTGTCCGATTTTAGTTGGAGCACCTGCAAACCAGACTGCAAATCCTCCAGCGCAGCCTTCTGGTGATCTTCTAGAGCAGTCCAATGATCCTCGAAGGAAATAGTAGTGGAATGTGTGGTCTTATCCAGATATTCCTTTGTTAATGTGACATATGCTTCTACTCTAGTCTTGTCATCCCTTCGCTTCTTCTACTGCCCTTTGGGAGGCTTGCATGTGTGCTTTGTTCCACGTAGGGACTCTGCGCCCTCCCCACCAAGTCCTTCAGTCTCAGCATCCTGTTAAGGCTCTTGCTCCGACCCATTGGTGGTATCCTTGGGGATTTCCTTTTTCATCGTTTTCTCGGTGGAGTGCACCTCAGCCTCCTTCGTTGTAATCAACGGGATATTATCCTTCGGTGACGCATCCTTGCCAGAGGTGCCCGCTGTGACCGAGGTAGAGGATTTGAGGCCAAGTTTCCAAGCATGCGGCCATGTTGCGACGAGTTTTTCATTCTTTGCCTTGGTGGCCATGTATGGGAGATTGTACCATACTAGATCTTTTCTTGCCTTGATCCGCACATTGTGCATGGTGACATGAAAATCAACGATGCACTTGTACTTCTCACATACTACGGGTGACAAACACGACCTAGAATGGATTGATGCAGCCAAAACACAATCGAATAGCACCCATAATACCTTTTTCTCCTCGATGCGCTTTGAATCCTTAAATTCCCATAGGTTTTCATAGCGTGTGCCTTCACAGACATCGGGGTCGATCTCAGGAAGTACCGCATCATCAAGCGTCTGCCACATGATCAAGGAAATCAACAGCAATAGCCCGGAGTAGCATAAGGACTTCCCCTGATCCTATGCCTCGTGCATGTTTTCTAAGAACTCTTCATAGAGGTACTATGACCAGTTTTAGTAGACCACCTTCTCACACCATCCTGCCAACTGAATAACATAGGCAGGAACGTCTAATGCCCTACACTTGCGAACCATTTTGCATGCGACTAGTAGGGTGTCCATACGCACTCCAAGGTCAGCGATGGTCTCTACTATGAATCCTCACTTGTCGTAGTCGACCTTGTATTTTTCCCAAATTTCATCTACCACCTTCTGCTCATACTTCTTCCTGAATCCCTTCATGGGATGGAGCACCTTCATGGGCAGGCCGGTGATCCGATGGATCAGTGCGGCATCAATCGGGATGCGGCCTTGGCTCCACAAGCATCCATCATGGATCAGTGCAAGCAGCTGGTGCACAACCAAGATGGTGATAACATATTGCTCAAAATGGGGGATGCACGAAAAATTCAAAATCCCTGAGGCCTCCAGCCCACATGCCCATGGCATTGGTTCCACCTTTGGTACATTATCATACAACACCCACTCGAGATACAATTCTGGGGCCAGATTTGGGAAGGCGTCTTCGTTTTCTAGGTCATGGTCATCAAATTTAATGGAGGGAAGGATACCAAACATGTCCCCATTGAAATGGACCTTATGCGGGGCTAGCGACATTTGGAGATATTCACGGACAATGTCCACATTCTTGGGGGTTCACATCATTAGCTTTCATGGCTTAAGATATGTTGGTAGCCATGAGAGTGGAGCCACCAGCAGATCTTCTTCCTCGACTGTCATAGGGTGCTTCGAGGTGTTGGGCGAGCGTGCCTGAGGCACCTGCCAAGGGGAATGCACAAGCTTGGGGGAAGTGCATGGCTTCATTGCAGCCCACTTCATAGCTTTCCCCTTCCCTATCTCCTTTCCTTATTCCTTGCCTTTTTCCTTCCCCTTTCCCTTTCCCTTGGCCGGTGTGGACACGACCTCTTCTACATCAGGAGTTACTTCAAACACATCCTTAGACCCAATTTCAGCAGAGGCCGTAATGGGCGAAGACTTGGTGGGGTTAGAGGTAGTCACTCTAGCTCATAATATGAGTTTTGGGTTATGGCTATCATACGGGATATCACGCCCAGACATACAGATGGCATGGTTACAAAACACACAAATTTTGCAGCACAATACAGAGCGTAAGAAATTCAGAGAACAAAGGATCCGATTATGACATGTGCCCCTTCTCTTATAGCCTTCCATGAATAAAAACAGTCGGATTATCATTAAATGTGACTTACCATCGAGGAAACGATAAAAAATCCTCCAATATCGATGCATTAATTTCAAAATACCCTATCCATCCAATGATAAAACTATTTTTTCACCCAGTTTTAGTGTTCCAACGACTAGTTTTTCTAGTTGTACAATACCCCTACACCTCCGTTGCACCCTCCCGTGCCTCCTTATCTGCACTATATCGCTGCGCCCCTATCACACCTACATGCGCCTTCCCTTCCTAGTGTGTGTAGCACTCTTGATACAGATACGTCGGCCATATATTCATTTGGTAGGCACCGGGTTGTCCCTGTAAGGTTTTAGAAAACTGTCATTAACGTACCAAAGCAGGTAATCTCTGCGCAGCGTAGCCAACCATATGATACCACCATCTGTAATCTCTTTTACTATATACGCACCCAACCAATGCTTACGTAACTTCCCTGGTTGGTGCACAAACTTACTTTCATAAAGTAGCACCAATTCTTCTTCCTTAAACACCTTCTGTCGGATGTGCTGATCATGCCAAGCTTTTACTCGAACCTTTTGAACCTGCTAGTGAAAGTTAGCAATGAACCGATCCTCTTCCAAGGAACCCAGATGTGCCAAGCATTCCTCCATGATTTCAAGTTCTGCCATGTTTGTAAACATTGCAATGTACAGGCTGGGGAAAATATATTCCATGGGCATGATGGCCTCTTTTCCATAGACCATCCTGAAAGGAGTCTTCCCGGTCAGTTTCTTGCATGTATTCCTATAGGCCCATAGCAATGAAGGGATGTGCATGTCCCAATCACTTTGATCGTAATTATAGACCTTAGTTAGTGCATTATCAAATTTTTTTTTGAAAGCCTCTACTACACCATCAGCTTGTGGGTGATATGAGGTACTTTTCACATGGTGGACCTGAAATTTCTTCTATCAAAGCTTCAATAGTTTCATTAACAAAATGTGTACCTCTATTTCTCATTGGGATATTTGGGCAGCTGAATTTGGTTAGAATATTCGCAAAGATGAAGTGTGCAGTGGTATCTGTAGTACAATCCGTTACACCCTTTACCTCTACCCATATGGTTACATAATCAATGGCAGTAATCATGTAACGTGCACCAATTTTCTTTCTCGGGGGATTGATTGGTCCTACAAAATCTATAGCCCATTTTAAAAAACCTGCAAAGACATCTGCAGTTGCAGGGGCATTTAATATATGCGCAAGGGTTTCCCTATGCATTGGCATGCATCACAGGCTCAGCAGTATGCATGTGCATCACTATGAAATGTGGGCCACCAAAACCCAGCCCTCAACACCTTCTGTGCAGTGGCTTTTCCTGCATAGTGGCCTCCTTCCACCCCTCCATGGGCCTTAGCCAAGATAGATTGTCTCTCATGTTCTAATAGATACCTTTTCAATACCTCATCTACTCCCAACTTGTATAATTCACCAGCAATTAGAGGGAAATCAGTTGCACGGGCCACCAACTCCTTTTTCTATTGCACTGAATAGTCTGTAGGTTCCATCCCAGTGGTCAAGAAGTGAATAACGTCCATAAAGTGCTCATCGACCATATTGATAGCAAAAAGTTGTGCATTGGGTAATCCTTCTTCCAGACTAGTTGGTTCTTCCCCACTCTCAATCTGAGGCAAGTGATCAGGTCCTATGTTTAGTCTCCTAGGCTTCACAATAATTTCAAAATAGTACTCCTAGAATAGTAGTAACCATCTACAAATATTCCCCCCCAACACAGGCTTATTGGCCAGGTATTTTAAAGCTAAATTATCTATGAAAATTTTTTAGTGTCCTCCCAATAGATAGTGCATGTGTTTCTACAAGGCATACATTGCCTATCCTTCCCGTTTAGTAGTGGAATAGTTGCGCTCTGTGCTAGAGAGTTTCCTGCTAGCAAACACAATCGGATGATCGATGTCTCCTTCACCTGGCTACGCTAAGACAACTCCCAGGTCTATTCCTGATGCATCCACATGTACATGAAAGACCTTCATCCAGTCTAAAAATATGAGAATAGGTGCAGTGACCATTTTTTCTTTCAGCAGCTCAAAAATCTTCTGACACTCCTCATCCTAGAATAAGGATACATATTTGTTTATCAACTTCTCCATTGGTGCAGTGATCAAGGGGTACCCTTGAATAAACTTCCTATAGTAGTCAGTGTGCCCTAAGATGGAGTTTAGCTACTTCTCAGTGGTGAGGACTAATAAATTTATGATAACCGCAATCTTGATTGGGTCAACCATCAAGCCTTGCTGACATACAACATGTCCCAACAAAATCCAAAATGGTACGCAGAAGATTCACTTCTTGAGGTTCAGCTAAATCTGGTGTTTCCAACAGGCATCCAACATCATGCGCAGGTTTGACACATGCTTCTTTACTAATCCAAATACTGTCCAATCATCAAAATAGACCTCCAGAAACTTACGAATAAATTATTTGAATAATGCTACAACTACGGGCAAGAAAATGGCAGGGGCATTCTTCAATCCAAAAGTCATGACAGTGCACTGGAAGGAGCCCCATTCGGTTACAAAGGTTGTCTTGCTGTGGTCTTCAGGTGTTATTCTTATCTAATGGTACCCTAAAAACCCATCAGTGAATGAGTATTCTTCCTGACCTCCCACATTATCCGATATTTCATCAGAGAATGGCGTAAGGAATGGATCATGTACACAGGCATCATTCAACTTGCGCAGATCTATGTAGATCCTTATCTCTCCTTTGGTTTTCTTTTCTTGAACTACCATTGTACTTACCCAATTACACAGTTATACTGACTCGATGATACTTGCACTCACCATGTTATCTATTTCCTCCTTGACTTTTTGTTTCTATTTAGGGTTCAACCGATAGGGCCACTGCTTGATAGGACGTGCATCCGGCTTCAAGGTGATTCTCATGATGCCCATATATCCTACGATTCCCTAGAGCTCAAAGAAATTTGTAGGGAATAGGTCCTGATATTCGATCAGAAGCTCCGCAATCTTCCCAACTGTATCATTGTCCCAGTAATCCCCAATTTTGGCCATATTGGGCTGCTCTTTTGTCCCAATGTTGACTTCCTTCAACTTTAATGGTTTTTTCGCATCTACTATCTGCAATAGGGGTCCTACAACTACGCGCTCTCCTTCTGACTCTAGGATAGTGATATTTCTGGGATCCTCATCACAGTCTTCTATTGAAAAATTTCGATAGTTGACAATATCCTGCTTATGTGCATCCCAAGCTGCCGTAACACATTCTTGCCTTGGTAAAGTCTCATCAAAGACAAGAACATCTATATCTTGCAGGGCTTCATCCAATTTATCTGTCCCTACAACTAATCCAAATTTCACCATGAAATCCTCTTTTATTTTACCCCAGTGGTGAGTGCACTGGTGTAGCTCTACATCTAAATACTAGGTGGTGAGGATTCATCCTAAGTTGTGAATAAACACATGGACCCATTCATTCCAAGTCTTTTCATTCCATACCTCCATCCACATATTCAAGTGTTTGCGCGGATCCCCACAGTTAGAAAAGAGCTCCATGGGTGGGTTGACTGGCGGTTCAAATCATAGAATCATCATTTTTCGGCATTCCTCCCAGTCATGAAAGGCCCCCTTTTGGGTTTCCCACCACTGCCCAAGGATCGCGTGCATAGCCAAGTCAAGTGCCCAAAACTTCGTTCCTTAGGGACATATGCTTCTAATTCTTTAAGAAATTCCTTAACACTAGCAGAACCATAAAATTAGGACAGTTATCTTACCTCTAAGCAGATGCATCGGAAGCTCTTTGTGATCTTGAGGCACCACAGTGCAGATACGTCATGCAACTGAATCTGTGATTTTTCTATCTCGCCATCCAAGTCTGAGAGACATGTGTTTTCTTTCTCCCAACACAACATGCCATCAGCTGTAGGGTTGATCCAATCATCATCTCGGGCAGTCAGTTTATAAATATGGTCAACATCCTCCTCTTCGCACACCGGTTTTGTATATCGTTCACCTTCTACTGGATCTAGGGGGACTATTACCTGCGTACCATCATTTTAGAAGATCATGCTCCTCCTTTTTAGGTTGATGATACCTCCCATATCAATATCCCAATCCAGTCCTAAGATCGTAGGGTAAGGGTCCGCATCATCCACAATCTATATTACTTCGAAATATTCATAACTTTCACTCTGCAATGTCTACCACAACCTTCGGCAGCCTTCCTCATGGAATGATATTCTTCTGGTTAGCCATACATAGTTGGATGGTGGACCATTCCAATTTAGGTTCTCCCATCCTTTTCCAGGTTTTTTTGGGTAGGGAATTGGCATCAGACCCCCAATCCAGTATTACTTGATCCATCTCATATTCTCAAATCTGCGTAGTTATATGCATCTCCCGACCAGTCCTTTTCTTGTTATATATCTTATTCATAGATTTAACCTCTATTCGGGGGGCATCCATTTTTGCGCAACTATCTATTAATTCTTGGAGATTCTCCAATGCCTTCTGGTTGCACAGTAACTCCATACATGCCTAAAGGAATTACTTATTGCTTCATCTACCTTCAGATACACAGAAGTCCACGAGGTGGATGCTTCATCCCTAGCAAAATCCTTCCTATATTAGATGAAGGTCTTTCTCCTTCTGAAGGTCCAAGCTCTCCTTTTTGTTAGAGGCCTTTCTGATTAGTGGTTCGATCGTAGCTTTTTACCCAGCTCCTCTAGTGGCAATTCCACTAGCCATAATTACATTGACACTGGGCCCATAATCGCATGGTTCCGCCTTAAACTGTTGTACATTTTGCGTTGGTGTCTATTGTTTCTCCTGCATCTTCATTATCATCACAGGACAGTCTTCAATTAGATGATCGAACTGTCTGCAAGACCTACAAGATTGGTGCACAGGGTTTAGGTAGCCCCTTTCATAATGTCCAACATCCCCACAGTTGTAGAAAATTAGTTGCCCTCTTCCTCGACCTGCACCTCTGCCTCTCCCTCCTCTTCATCCTCTTGTAGGGGATCCTCCCCACCCAGAAGGAGATACTGGCGAGGAAGGTCCATCCTGCACCCTATATAGGTTTCCCTTTTGTATCATTAGGTTGAATGCTCGGCAGTTGTGCTCATCGTGGCCCACTGACAAGAAAAATCTGAACCACTATTTCTTTAGTTCTAGGACATAGGCGCCTAATCATGGGCAGTGGTCTATATCATGTCTTCCTGCTACCCAAAAATCAACGCACCACAACATGGGGGTACTTGGTCCAACCATGTCTCTAGGGCTCATTGGACTTCATTCCCCAACCTGCATATAATTGACAGCAGAAGGCACTAATCCTTAGTGTGGCATGATACCCTGCAACGTATGCACCACACATCCGTGTTAGCTTCTTTACCTCGATCCATTCGCAAATTTTGAATTTCTAAGTGCATCACCTCTAGTGGGATTTGGATCTATAGTGCCCCAAATTGAGCATCATCCCTTGGCGTAGCATCTAGATTCATGGCAATCTCCAAGGCCTCTTCCTATGAATCGACATTTTGCTGACCCATAGGTCTGCACAAATGTGGTAATAGCATGGCGATAAACCACTCCTTATGTTGTTTGTCCTCATAGAAAAATTCTCCATCACAGATGAATTTCTTTAGCTGCTGGTCAGCTTCCAAACAGAATCCATAGGTCCCTGCTTAATATCTTTCAACTCTACTACTGTTATGAGACCAACTCCAAAAAAAGAAGAAAATAGAGATCAACGCCTTAGAAATCAGCCACTTCGAGGGGGAAACCTCCAATACATTACATAAATGAACAATTCTTGGATGATACAAATGACCAAAACCTCCTTCTATATATAGGATTCCATGGTTCCACAATATAATCCTAGCCGACCTAACAATAATAATGTAAGGACACAATAATAACAATATTGGGGTTACAGGGGTATAACAAAAACAATAAGGGGGCTACACTAATAACAACAAGGGAAAAAACTAGTAATATAGGGACCTAACATGCCCCTCTCCTTCAAAAAAGTGTTGTCCTCAATGCTTGAGTAGCTCTGGGTGCTTCTGTATAAAATTCTCATCCTCCCATGTAGAATCTTCAGTGGGTAAGTTCTTGCACTTGATGAGATACTCTGAAATTGATCGATTTCATATCTATCGAGTTCTTGTTTCTGTGACACCTTGTAAGAACCATAGTACTTTGGCGATAATATTTTATCCTTATTAGCTTGCTTGAGGGACATTTGTTTGTATGGTTATAGCCGTAAAAATACCCAGTCTCCTACATCAAAATTTCTCTTGTTGCGATGTTGATCCGCCTGTTGTTTCATTCGATTTTGTGCCAAATTTAGGTTATCATTTAAGAGTTGGAGAACTTATTGTTGATGCTCGATGTGATATTCCATGGCTTCAACCTTAGAATTTTCTCTTAAAGATGATGTGATGGATGGTGGATGATATCCATAAAGTGCCATAAATGGGGTCATTTTTGTTGTATTATGGAAGGAAGTGTTATACCACCATTCAGCGAGAGGTAACCACTTGACCCATTGTTTTTGTTTATCAGATACAAAAAAATGAAGGTATCCTTCCAAACATTTATTCACTATCTCAGTTTGACCATCGGATTGAGGATGATAAGATGAGATATTAGCTAATTGAGTACCCAAACAAGAAAATAACTCTGTCCAAAAATTTCCAGTAAAAATGGGATCTCTGTCGCTCACAATAATATTTGGGTTTCCATGTAGCTTTTGAATTGTGTCCATAAATGTAGTAGCAACTGTACTTGCTTTAAATGGATGAGATAATGCACAAAATTGTGCATACTTGGTAATTCTATCAACTACCACCATGATGACACTCTTTCCTTCGGACTTAGGTAAACCCGTGATAAAATCCATTGAAATCTCCTCCCAACGTTGACTTGGAATGGATAAAGGTTGTAGAAGTCCCGAGGTCTTAATTGTTTCCACTTTATTCTGCTGGCAAACCAAACATTCCGCCACAAACTTTTGAATATCAGATTTAAGGCCATCCCAAAAAAATTCTTTCTTCACCCTGTGGTAATTTTTTAAAAATCTTGAGTGTCCTCCTAAAGGAGAAGTGTGCAATTCCAGAAGAATCTTTTGTTTTAGTTGGGAATTCTTACAAAGATATAAGCGATATTTGTACCATAAGGAATCATTTTTCCAACTAAATGTATCAGATGTACTAGGATCTTGCTACAAATTTTGAATGAGTTTCCACACTTCTTCATCCTTCTTCCATTCATCCCTTGCTTCGGTTATCCAATATGGTTGGATAATAGAAATGGCACAAAGCAATGATTCCACCTCTTCATTCTTTCTTGAGAGTGCATTTGCAAAACCATTTAGCTTCCCTTTTTTGTATATTATTTCAAATTCATAACCCAACATCTTTGTGACCCATTTTTGTTGCTCTTCTGAAGATGGCCTTTGTTCCAAAAAGTGTTTAAGACTATCATGATCAATTTTTAACTTCAAGTGTCTTCCCATTAGGTAAGGTCGCCATTTCTTTAGTGCATGTAGTATTGCTAACATTTCCTTCTCATAAATAGCTTTATGTAAATACTTTCCTTTGATTAGGCGACTTTCAAAAGCAATGGGTCTTCCTTCTTACATTAAGACAACACCAATTCCATTTCCTAAGGCATCACATTCCACAATAAACGTTTTTGTGAAGTCTAGCGTAGCTAACACCAATGCTAGGACATTTCCTCTTTAAGATGTTCAAAGGCCTTGGTTGCTTCAAGAGTCCATGAAAATTCATCTTTCTTCAATAATGTTGTTAGAGGTGTTGTTATTCTCCCATAATTCTTAACAAACTTGCGATATTACCCTATTAACCCTCGAAGTCCTCGCAACTGCTTTATGGTTGTGGGGACTTTCCATTCCTTAATGACTTTAATTTTGTTAGGGTCTACCTTAACACCCTCATGATATTCCACCCAGATATTCCACCTCTTTTACTCCAAAGAAACATTTGTATGTTTTTGCATATAATTGTTTCTCCTGCAATAGTTTGTGCACCCTGTCAACATGTTGAACATGATCCTTCCAAGACCTGTTGTAGATTAGTATATCATCAAAAAATACTAGCACAAAATTTCTAAGGAAGGGTTTGAAAATGAAATCCATCAACCCTTGAAATGTAGGTGGATTGGTAAGGCCAAAAGACATGAACAAAAATTCATAATGGCCCTCATGAGTTTGAAGTGTTGTTTTTGGAATATCTTCAGTCTTCATTCTAATTTGATGATATCCTGAACGAAGATCCAACTTGGCAAAATAAATTGCTCCATGTAATTCATCCAATAATTCATCAATCACAGGAATGGAAAATTTATATTTAATGGTGAGCTTATTGATCTCCCTATAATCCGGACACATGTGCCATGATCCATCCTTCTTATGCACCAATACTACTGGAGCAGAGAAAGAACTTTGACTAGGTTGAATTATACCAACCTCTAACATTTCTACAATCATATGTTCAATTTCTCTCTTTTGGACATAAGGATATCTATAAGGCCTGATGTTTGGAGGAAAAATTCCTGGAATAAAATGAATAGCATGATCATAATCACGAATATGTGGGAGCCCTTTGGAAGTTTCAAACACCTTGGAATGATTTCCCAAGACTTTTTGGAGATCTGTAGAAATAGATGATTTTGATGTTGGAAATTCTAGTGAGCATAATTGTGCAATTACGCCTTGTTATTTCTTCATAAGCTTTGTCATGAAATTAGAGCTTATTATCTTGAATTCCCTATGATACCCCATAATTCGACTTCATTTCCTTCTGAAAACAATTTCAAGAAAAGTTCTTGAAAATTAAAAGCTATCGTCCCCAAAGATTGTAACCATTGTACTCCTAGTACAAAATCAGCACCTCCCATTCGAATGGAAAGCATTGGACTATTCAATACATATTCCCTCATGGTTAGCTTAATATTATGGAATTTTCCAAAGCAATTTATAGTTCCTCCATTTTCAACCATCACTTGACATTCTGGTGTTGGGTATAGGAAACAATTAAATTCCTTGGATACCTTGCAATGAATAAAATTATGGGTACTACCCGAATCAATAAACACTATTACCTTTTCTTCTTGATATGTCCTTCTATCTTGAGAGTTTGAGGAGTGGTAAGTCCTGCCAATGCATTACACGATATGGTCAGACCCATTTCTTCCTCTTCTAGGGTTGGTCCCTGATGTATATCCTCTTCTTTTGAAAATTCTTGTTCATTTTCTTCTTCCTCTTCACAATCTATGTAAAATAATTTCTTCTCAACACTCTTATGTCCTTTAGTGTATTTGCTATAACAACTGTAGCAAAGCGCTTTTGATATTTTTTCTTCCAATTGTTGTGGTGTAAACCTTGTAGGTTGTGGAAGTCTAGGAGTATCAACACTTCCATCTTTATATATGTGAGTGGTAGGCTTCCTTGTTGCCATAATTTTACATTCAATTTTTCTTGCCAACTTGAATGCCTTTTCTAATGAATTAGGTTCCCAAACGTGAAATTCATGTTGGATGTTATCCTTTAAAGTCCCTTTGAAGACATCAATCATGTGTTCCTCTAGAATATCAGTTACCCTTATATTTAATTTTTGGAAGTCCTCAATGTGATCTACCACTGAACCCTTTTGTTTGAGATTTATCAATTGGATAAATAAGGTGTTTCCTTTTGTATCCTCATAATGTGCTATCATTTCCTTCGTAAAAATCGACCAAGTGACAATTTTTTTATCTGAGCAAAGCCATCGATACCATACAAATGTATTTTTTTCTAAATTTAAAGTTGCAATGCATACCTTTTGTGTGTTTTTCACATTATTGAGATCAAATATTGCTCCATTTGTAGTATCCATGTTACGGGATCCTTGCCATCAAACTTCCTCATATCCATATTTGGAATATGGTGGTTCTTCCATCCAACATTAGAGTTTATGAAATCATGATTAACATTTATTTTGTTCTCATCATGAGTTTCCTCTACTATATTTTCACCATTAGGAAACATTTCTTGTATCAACTTTACCAAACCTTCGATGTCTACTTTTAGATCATTCTTCATGTTTTCCATGTTGTCTTTCATTTTTTCATCAATCTTAGCTTCCATGTCATCCATCTTAGCTTCCATGCCATCCATCTTAGCTTCCAAACCATTCACCTTAGCTTCCACGCCTTTCTTCAAACCATCCATCTTAGTTTCCATGTATTTCTTCAAAACTTCCATTTCATTTTTTGTTACTGTTTGTGATAGTGAAATTTGGTGCACTTCCTCTTGTAATTTTGATATCTCATGTTGCATTTCTTTGTCTTCATGAGTCATAGTAGAGCCTTCTGAAGGCTTACTAGGTGTTGAATTAATTTTAGGGGGAATTTTAGAACCCAATATTGATATCTATTCTTCAATATTCCCTTGGAATAAATTCAAACTAATTTTTTCAAACGAGACTTATGTAATTCGAAAAAAATACACACCATTTTCTTGCTTTTGAGGATCTCTATATTGAAACTAAATTATCTATATGATTTTGGATCTTTAATATCTAAACTTGGGCCCTGTAGTAGCCCTCTAAATCTTCTTATGAATGCCATAGGTCTGACCTGATTTGGATTCTTCATGTCAATTTTATGCCCAATCTCCCACGATGACCTATTTATGGACTGGTTCAGTAGAGTGAAATTTTACGAATTTCCACGTGTCACTGTTCCCTCCTTCGGATCTGAAATTGATACACAGGAAACTAAATTCCATGTACTTGCGTCTAATTTTTACAGAATTCCAATCCGACACTCAGAGAGATATTTATGACATTTTTCCTATGGCCACCTCTTTGAGATGCAATTTAGGCGTCTGAAACAATCCTTACTTCCACACATCATATCTCCAGAAATATTGCGAACCAAGATCTGAAATTTTTATGGGAAGTTCCTCAGTATTTTGGATTCTCTGTGTAATAATTTTAGCTTCTAAAAATTTTTATAAAAAATTTTATAGCGCAAATTCCACAATGATCTATTTTAGTTGAAATTCGAGAGCCTAAAAAAAACCTAACTTCCACAGATCATATCTCCAAAAAAATTGCGAACCAAGATCTAAAATTTTTACACAAAGTTCCTTAGGATTTCGGATTCACACTGTAAAAATTTCTTCTTCTGAACCTTTGTAGAAGCAAATTTATAGATAAAATTCCATGATGACCTATTTGGAGCAGCGAAACCCTAGAATCCAAAGCTCTGATACCAAATGTTATGAAACTAGCTCCAAAAATAGAAGAAAAGAGAGATCAACGCCTTATAAATTAGCCACTTCGAGGGTGAAACCTCTAATACAATACATAAATGAACAATTCTTGTATGATACAAATGACCAAAACCTCCTTCTATATATAGGAGTTCGTGGGGCCACAATACAATCCTAGCTGACCTAACAATAATAATGTAAGGGCACAATAATAACAATATTGGGGTTACAAGGGTACAACAATAACAATAAGAGGGCTACACTAATAAAAATAAGGGACTAAACTAGTAATATAGGGACCTAAAAACTACACATTGATAATAGGACTTAGGTTTCCAGAACTGCTACTTCAGGGCATCCTTAATGTCCTGTATTGTAGGATTCACATGCTTAGCAATGTATCAAATGAACCAATACAGAGCTCGTCATTCAAAGGCTATTGATAGTTGCACTCTTTTTAAAACATCGTTATTAACATTCTGTGTAGTCCATACTAAATCTTCCATGAACCAGAATTGATCCATATCCTCATCCCTCACACCCTTAAAGGTGGGTAACTTCATGTGCACAACCATATTGTTTGCAAGTGGTGGCAAAGGTGGGGTAGGATAATTCTTGCCTTTATGCAATTTTGATGGTGGCGTAGTTAGGGGATTGGTCTTTGCATATGACGCCTTGCCTCTGTTTAGATCAAGTGGATAGGACTATACACTGATCTATCCCCTTCTTGATTAACCTGGTATTATTTACTGCTTCGTGTCGTGCTTCTGCTCTGATCAGAAGTCATTCACTCGATGTGACTTCACAAGACACCCTGTTCACATAATATAATCTTAATCAGCAGTGGAAATTTTTGCAAGAACTTACTCCTAAATCCCTTGAGAAACCTTCGCTCTACTTCAGAATAGGACACAAACTGATCGACTGCAAACTCAGTTACAAATCCACCCAACACGCTATCAACCTAGTGATCTACAGTCTGGGTGATCTTGTTTTCAGTATTCTCCAATGGGTCCACTGCATGACCTGATCTTCTTTCCAACAGGTTTGGAATTCCGCTAACCTTGCTATCCACTCCTATAGTTCGTGTGCGAAGGCTACGAAGAAGATTTCGTGTACCTCTGTAAAAATGTACTTGTTCTTCCACTCTTCGGAAGATAACTTCTTAATTCTATTTTCTTTTAGTGAAAACTCTTGAATCTTATTTTCAAAACAATCCTCAAGTTAAGGCTTCAATGGCTTCCAATGACCTCCTGGAATTACCTAATCTCTCTCTCAAAATGCTCCTGGTCCCAATAAGGGAACCATTTGTTGGTTTGAGGGGTCGTGACCCAGGTTCAGATTTAAGGTTTACCAAAAAACCCCTGTAATACTGGCCTTTTCGGAAATGACATGCTTACACAGGTCAAGGTCTCACCTGAATTAGTATGGGAGGGTGTTGGAACTAGGTTTCCACACCCTAAGAGAGAGAAAACTAATTAAAGGGGGTACCTTCAGATCTAACTGGCATGTTCTGGAGAAGCTCTAACACAGAAACCCTTAACAATATATTCGTCAGAATAACTTGAGCGAAGCTCATCAACCATCAAATAATAAGATAACATAGGAAAGGTAACAAAACATAACCAGATCTATGTGTTCATTCCTTTCTAAAGCATCACATCCACGTGCGCATCAATTAATTACTAGAATTCAGTAAACAAACATAATCATAGATAGCGCAGCCAATAACATAACACATAAATACTCATATCTCGGCAAAATGGTCTTATCATTCATTACTATTAAAATTCCACTTACAAACTCTTTACTAGCCCGTGCACATAGCCAGTGGGATCCGCACACAGTAGGACTGAGGGTATCTGTGCACACAACTAGTAGGAGTCGTTTCCCAAACAAATCGACATAACAGATCCAATATTCATATCCATATTTAATCCAACTTAAACTGGCTTCTAGATTCGATTTATCCATCTATTTATACTATATTAGCCTGTGCTATTATATGATCCACAAAATGTGGTTTGCGGACCCTTAGTCTACTCTTTGACCCATTACAATTCATTGGGGGCTTTGACCAGCCCCAAAGCCCTGCGTTAGACTAAACTATTACAAAATTGCATCAAAATTTCTCCAACAATGAGGTTACCTCTTGAAATTTCCCTTCTTCTAAGCGTATCTCCTCTTCCTTTTTGGGTGACTCCTCAATTGTTATAGGGATCTTGCTGGGAGTATGTGGCTTCCCTTGTTTTATCCTAACACTCTTTCTAGTTCTGAAGTACATGGGGGTTTGTATTTTTCTTTTGGCCTTCATTGGTGTGCTTAAAGTGGCTAAGGTGGCAACCACTTATTTCTCTGATATTTTTGGTGAAATGTTGGTCTGTTGGGCAAAGGTATCAGTGCCTAGGATAGGGTATAATGTCTCTTCCTCCCCTATCCCATCTTCCTTCTTCTCTTTTTCTCCTTCTTCCTATTTTTCATCATCCTCTTTTGTGTCATCTTCCTAATTTTCTTCTTCTTTCCCTTCCTTTTGTTTTTATGGTATTCATCTCTTCCTCTTCTTCATCTTCTCCCTTTGTCTCTTCACTTCCCCCTCCTTCTTCTTCCATATCCCTATCTCCAAGACTAGAGGCAGGGGTTTTTCCAACTTGTGTACCTATGAAGGCTTCCCTATCCACATCTATGAAGGTGGACCAAGGTACATGGATGTTTAATATTTTTATAGTATCTCCTACTATAAGCACGATGAGGTTGTGGTGGGCTAAGTGTTGATACTTTATTGCCCTCACCTTTTGGATCATGTCCCTGATTGAGTGTAAGAGGAAGTAGAGAATGCTTAGTATTTTCTCTAGAGGTAGATCTCCTTGGAACATAAGCTCATTCAACAGTCTGAAGTGGTATCAATATGCCACACTGAGTCTTCCCTCAAAATAAAAGTATTTCATTATGTGAAATTGTACTTAATCCCAAGGGTATGGAAGGCTTCAGATATTCTTGTTTTCAAAGTTTCAAAGGCTAATTGACAATCAAGATCCCATTTAAATTCACAGTCTTTTGTAAGCAATTTGAAGAGTGGAGATGCTATTTTAGTGAAGTTTTCTATAAATCTTCTATAGTAACCAGTAAATCCTAGAAAACTTCTAACATCTCTTTGACAATTTGGAATAGGCAACTTGGAGATGACTTCAACTTTTGATCTATCAGCCTTAATCCCATCTCCTGAAATATGATGCCCCAAAACAATACCTTCAGTAAACATCATAAAGCATTTTTCATGGCTTAATGAAAGGTTTGTTTCTTTACATCTTATAAGGATTTTTTCCAAATTTTCTAATTCCTCTTCAAATGAATTACCATAAACTATAAAATCATCCATATAAACCTCTACACAATCATGGATTAGATCAGAAAAAATTCCTAGTACTGCTCTTTGGAATGTTGCGGGTGCATTACATAACCCAAAAGGAAGCACTCAGTAGGCAAAATTTCCCCATGGACAAGTAAATGTGGTCTTATCTTGATCTTCAGGTGCTACCTGAATTTGATTATAGCCACTAAAACCATCCAAAAATGAAAAGTACTTTTTACCTGCTAATGTATCTAATACTTGATTGATAAAAGGCAAAGGAAAGTGATCCTTCAAAGTTGCTTTGTTCAATTCCCTGTAATAAATGCATGCCCTCCATTTACCATTATTTTTAGGTATTATAACCAAAGGAGAAACCCATCGGCTATCTGAAATTGGATAAATGAAGTTTACATTGCGTAGTTTTTGGAGCTCTTCTTTCACTATCTCCCTAAGATTTGGATTCATCCTTCTTTGAGGTTGTCTGATTGGTCTTCTGTTTTCCTCAATATATATATGATGGATGCAAGTCTTAGGATCAATACCTTTCATGTCAGTATACTCCCATGAAAATGCAGTAGAATGTTTTTGCAAGATTTTGGTTAGTTCTTCTTGTTGTGACTTTTCCAAATGTTTGTTGATATTTAATGTTTTTCCTGGAAAGATCTCAATGGTAGAACTACCAAACTCTTCCATAGAGTAAAGAGACATTTGTCTTGATGATAAATATTCTATGTCAGATTCCAACTGAAATTGTGTGGGGTCATATTCTAAAGATGTCTCAAAATTTTCTAATGTGTTCAGAATTTGACTATCCTCACTAATTTCAGAAATGGTAAAGACAGGTTGTATAGTGTTCTCATCATCGACCCATTCATTATCTCCTATTTCTGTAATTGCTCTTGCGGGAGGATACAAATTGAATTTATTTGTCGAATTACCATTAGAAATGTACATGTCTCCAGATCTACAACTAATAAAAGCATCAGCTGTGGCCAGCCAAGGTCTTCCTAAGATAATTGGATGTCCTCCTAGATTGCTCTTGGGAGTCAAAATCATAAAGTCTACTGGATATTCCCAAGAATCTAAGGAGACTGAAATATCTTCTAATACACCATCTGGTTTAATAACCGATCGATCTGCAAGTTGCAATAAAGTAGGTGTAAAAGAAGGTTAGGAAGTTTTAACTGTTCCATAGTCTGTCTACTCATAATGTTGATAGCAGCCCCTAAGTCAATCAATGTGTTTGGAATTTCTATCCCATTTATATGTGTCTTGACAATTGGACTTCCTGGATCTACATACTTCTGCATGGTAATTTGTCCCATCATGATATCTGCAATTTTTCCTACCAGGTGGATTCTTCTTGTGTCTTTTAGTTTCCTTCCTGGTCTTTTGAAACTCAACTCCTTTATTGTTTTTGCTAGAATAGGAATCTCTCGAATGGCTTGTAGCAATGGAATCTTGATACAAACATTCTTCAATTCATCTAGAAAGTCATATTTAGGCAACAAGATTTGTTTTTCCACCCCCTTATCAATTTGTAGTCTTTCCGGAAAAGGAGGTGTAGATGAAGATACAAGTTGCTCAACTATAGGAGTTGTGGATGTTAGCTTTTCTTTTTCTTTTTGAATTTTTGAATTTTGAAGAGATTCTTCCTCAAAACCCTTATTGACTTGAAGAGAGTCCTCCTCAGAGGTATCTTGCTCTTGAATATCTATAGAAGGTTTTTCTAAGACTCTACCAGATCTGAGTTGTACATCATTGAGAGGAACAATCATATAGGTAGGAAATTGTTGTCCTTCTACCATGTAAGTATTTTGAGGATTTTTATTGTTAGGATTTGGCAATGGCTAAGCTGGAAGTTGATTTGTCTTTTGTTGGTATGGGAGCATGAGTTGAGGATTTGGATTTTGTTGAGAAGGTTGTTGTTGTGGGAATGGCAATGAAAGTTGTGGATTTGGGTTTGGAGGTTGTGGAGCTTGTTGATTTTGAAAAGATGGAGGATATTGATAAAATTGAGCAAATATTCCATAAGGATTTTGCATCCCTTGTACCCATGGCTGATATGGATTCTGATGTTGGGGCCAAGGTTGTTGCCAAGGATTCCAATTTGGTGGGGTTTGAAAATTCATAGGGTTGTTAAACCCTTGAGTTTGTTGTCCCTGCCAAGGTCTCCTTGCGACAAAATAGAGAGATTCTACTGAATTTGGGTCTTCTTGAAAAACAGCTTTGAGTCCAGGAATTGAAGGACAATCCTTGATCTCATGATTCTCTGAGCAAATCATACATGTTTTTACAACTTTTGCATCCAAGGGACATTCCCTTAAAGCATGTTTCTTCCTACATTTCGGACAAAAGATGGCTAAAGCATCTGTTTCTGCTTTCTGCTTGTTTTGGATTTTAAGGGTGTCTAGTTGTTCACTAAGGCTTCCTAAGATATCAGTTTTGAATTCATCAAGCATGTTACCAATCTCTGCCCTACTTACTGATCCAGTTGCAGATTTGTTAGCCCTAATAAGAGAAGGATCCCTAGGCCCTTTTCCTGTTTTAGATTTTCCCTTTGAGAGATGGATACATAGTTCTGTTATATCACGAAATGGAAGTTGAGAAATGTCTCCTTTCCCCATCATGTTTAAAATGTCTATCCATTCATCTCTAATGGCTTTTAATAAGAGGGCTTTCAAGGTTTCATTATCTAAGTTGCTCATCTTTGCTCTTTTCAAGTTGTATTGAAATCTTTCAATTAAGTCTTCCAAATTTTCATCTTCTTTTTGCATCATTTTGAATACCTCATCCTTGTGATTGGTGGGCATACAATAGTCCAAGTATCTATCCAAAATGTTTGTTTCATATCATTCCAAGTCCTGATAGATTGAGTGGCTAATCCCATGAACCATTTCAAAGCAGATCCCTTCAATGTTGAAGGAAACAGTTTGAGTTTTTGAGAATCTTCCATGTAGTCATAAGTTCGGCACACTACTTCAAACTCAAACAGAAATGTTTCAGGATCCTCACTTCGCAATCCATAAAAGTTAGGGAGAACATATGGTGAGATATTTTTCATTGTTGCATGAGTTTCCTCATCAACTATAGGGAATCCAAGCAAATTGTCCCTATTTCTACCATCATTTCCTTCACCATTGTTATCTCCATTATCTTCTCCTCTTCTACCTCCACCTCTATTTATTACTTCCTCTGCCATGATAGTTTCTTTAGAGTCCTTATAGTCCTCTAGTTCTTCTACCAAGGAAGGATGAGAGAAAGTCTCTTTGTTTTCTAAGTGGTTTTTAGTAGGTGGTATAGGAGAATCCTCTAATTCAGCTGTTCCTTGACTTCCAAAAATCTTAAGGCTAGGGGTAGATGGTGGTGAATCTGGTCTATGCCTTGAAGAAGATGGAGTTGTGAAAATCGAACTCTTGGCTTTAGCTATATACCTTCCCCTAGAATCTCTTGCTCTATGCATGTCATTTTTTTTATTTTTAAAAAAAAGTTGGGCTAATAATTCTCTTTCTGATCTTCCAGATCACACTAGGTGCAAGAAGAGAGCATACTTAAGAAATTATTAAACCAATAACTCTCTTTTCTGATCCTCCAGATCACACTAGGTGCAAGAGGAGAGCATACTTCAAGAAGTTATCAAGTTTTCCCTTCTTTTATGATTTTATGTTTTTTTTTTTTTAAGAAATTGGCTACCTAGTTACACATCCCCGGCAACGGCGCCAAAATGTTTGGTCAATTTAGTGTGTCCTAAATTGCTGCATTTAATTTGTCAATCCGGGAATCGTAAGCTGATGAAGTGCGGTGCACTATATGTGCAAGATAACCTCTTTCTTAACTTTTTGTCGTTTTTGGTCTTTCTAAGGTGAAATGGAAATTCTAAAATGAAAAACAAGTTTGGTTATATTTGTTCAAGGAAGTGATATCCCCTATAATGATTTACCAATCTTGAAACTTTAAAAGCAAATTACAATGACAAGACTTGAAAGAAAGTAAAAGTGTACTGCTGAAATGAAAAAGTGCTGCTAATCTAATGAATCAAAACAGGAAACTAGTGAACATGAAAACCAAACTATTCTTGCTGCCAACTGAACACAAAAGAAACTATGCTTATGGAAATTCAAAATTGGAACAAAATAAATCTAAATCAGTTTGCATCAATTCATTTTTTGACCCTTCATCATTAGACCAGCTATGACTTGCGGAAGTAATCATAAACAACTTGTGTAACTGATTATTTAATTTGCAGAAAGTAAACTAATACTAAACCATATACACATGATTCAATCCCTCGCCATCAGTCCAGTTGTGGCTTTCGGAGGCAACTGAAGATGTCATACATGATTTAATATATCTAAATTTGCAGAAAAGAAACTAATACTAAACTACACATTTCATAATGCAGTCCCTCACCATCAGTCCAGTTGTGGCTTTCGGAGGCAACTGAAGACGCTATGAGCAGCTTAATATATCTAAATTTGCATAAAAGAAACTAATACTAAACTACACATTTCATAATGCAGTCCCTCACCATCAGTCCAGCTGTGGCTTTCGGAGGCAACTGAAGACGCTATGAGCAGCTTAATATATTTAAATTTAACTACTGAATCAGATAAACAAAACTGAAATGTACAAAGCAAAACTGAAGCTAAACAAAAGCTATGAAAAGCAAAACTAGCAGCAGAATAATGTTAGTTTCATATCATTAGCCAAAATACTATGAAAATGCCCGGGCTGTCTACCTAAAACCTGCACAAGAAAACTGATCAGTGATTGACAATCATAAAAACATGAAAGACAGGAATGCAATGGAAATTATAGAAATGTATAAACAGAAATGAAACAACTACAAAATATGAACATGTAATTGATTATGATACAATGACTTTTAAAAGAAATGAAATGAGAAATATATACATTAGTACACAGAACCTTGGCTGAGCAGGGGCCCTCTACACAGCTTTGGTACGATCCTCAAACACGAATTAAGTTGTAAAAGAGAGTTTTCTCATATTAAAAAGCAGTTCATTACAGACTGGTAGTATTACGGCTCAAGGCAGCGTAATCACTACAAAGCAAACATAACAGAGTACGCACATCAACTATCAACTAACAACTCAACAACTAACTCTACGTGCGTATGCAAACGCTCTATATAAAACAATAAACTGTAACTGTCTCCTGAAGTTTATGATAGCAGCCAGCACGTAGACCACTAAGGCCACGGATATAGGAGTATGGCCATGTTGGAAAACTGATCTATGGAAGGTGGGCGCTTGAATTCAACTCCAGAACTTTGCACAGATGTCAATTAACCTCCGCAAGCTTGGAAACGGCCGTATGGATGTTTATATGCCACGAAACAGAGTCCAGCCGACATAGAACTCCATAGTTGACTTCCACGTGGATGGCTTTGACCGCGGCTTCCTTTGACGAATTTACTTGAACCAATAGGACACGAACCATGTCCTCGTCATTCCTAGCCTGCCCATGTGGCTCGTTTCCTTTGTAGACACCTGTAGCATAGATTTCCACAAAATAGCTGCGGAAAGCTGCAGCAACTGCGGAAAGTGGAAAGTTTCCGCAGCTGTATGAACAAAATCTAGATCAAATAGAAAACACAAAAACATAATTAAAAACCATGTTAGATACCCTTTTGCCCATGATATTGACAATTTTGGAGGTTTAGGTGAGTGAAAAAGGTATGGAAAAATGTATGGAAAAGATGCAAATTCGGGACTCAACAACTGCTGCAGACCTTCATTGGGCCTTTTTCTGAAGATAACTAGGTGTGGGAGATCTATTTAACCCACCTAGAGTGATTTCTTTTGAGCCTCCTCTTGGATTTCGGTCTTAGATACTCTGATATAAGAATCCAAGGGCTGGTCCTGGTTGCTGAAGCACACATCCCTGAAAAATGCGTTTTTCAAGCCTGTCTTGCTGAGCAGTCCAATTTGGGAACATTACAGTGGTATCAGAGCATCTTTCTTGGCTCAACCTATGAGTCTCAGCCCAAGAAGACAGAAGAAGATTAGAATGATGAATAATATGATCTTGCTCTCATCAGTTTTTAGATCGAAAAAGGACCTCCCATAGGAGGTTAAGTAGATGAAGAGTTGCAATGAAACTCCTAGAGGGTTTCAAGAAGAGGAAGAGCCATGCACTTCCTATTCTCAAAGAGGAGAAGACAAGAAGCATAGAATACACTTGGAATCTGAGATTCTAAGTGAGTACAAAGCTAAATCTAGAGCCTCCAAGGATACTCTAGCTTTACCTCAGTTCATTCAGTGAGAGGAAGAGGGATCTACATCTTTACATGCTGCTGATCTAGAGCAACAGAGTTGCACTGCGTTGTGCAAAGGCAGTGATGAAGAAAATAGGACCCATACCTCATGGGAGCATTCACATGATAGGTTCATTCATGAAGCAAAGGAGGAAGAAATGGTAGGTAGTAGACATCTTGAAGTGAGAAACCCTTTCTCCTTTCTAGATGACACTTTCTCAATGAGCACTTCTCAGCTCAAAGAGAAACTTTTGCCTGCAGCAGTTCTAAGGCCTCACTGGTTTTGGAAGACCATGCATGAGGAGGAGGTCTCATCAAGAGATCCCACGAAAGGTGTACTTCAAAATTCTATGGAGTGCAAATTTCTTCAACAGTATGAGGAGGCTCTTTCCTTCTCACCCTTGGATCTTCATGGATTCAAGGAGGAACAGATAGATGATGGAGGACATCTTCAAATGGATAACATCTCTCATGTGTGTGTTGGACACTCCTCGAGCCATCCACATCATGATGGGAGGTTTTTTCCTACCACCTATTTGGGTCCTTATGGGATCAAATTGATCCTTGAGAAGAATGCATTTCAACATTCCATGAAATGCAAAGACAGAAATCTGATTTGGAAGGATGGTATTCTCCATTAGAGGAATGCCACTTTTGAGCATGAAGATAGACACTCACCATGGGTTGGATGGGTGAAGCTAATGAGCAAGAGGTTGGGAAACCACTTGCAGATCTATGATACTGGAAAGCAGGATGCAAGACTGCGTTGGTTACTCTTGAAGGAGTTTGGTCATCATCCTCTTTCTAAGGGCATGTGGCAGGACCCTTACATCTTATGGCAGCAAAGAGTTTGGGTATATTCGAGTGAAGTGATATCTTTCATATCTTTTACTATGTTGTTACTCCATGATCTATATGATGATGGTGTGAGGAGGCAACTAGAGCTGTTGTTGCTTTGGTTGTTATTGAGAAAGTATGGGCTGATCTCATTCCATACTTTGCATGATGTTGCAAGAGTAGGAGATGGCACTATCATGGTGGAAAGGGGCTACTCTTTGGCTTTGGAGGATGACGAGGTACTTCCACTTTGGGGGGGAGCTCTCACATACAACAGCATTATGTTTGATGATGACTTTGACATGTGGGATGTCAAAAGGAGAAGCTATGAGATGACAGAAGCTTCAATGCAAGAGCCAATAACGGTGTCACTTGGGAGCTTGGACTGTTTGATGGAGTGTTCCCATGATCACTTCACATATGATGCACTATGGAGGCATGTAGGAGAGGATTATGATGGAGTGGTGGATGGAGACATCTATTACATTATTATGATATTATCTCCTATGATTTTCCTAACTTGGATTTTCAAGCATCAGGAGAGAGATCCACATGCAGCATTGGTGAGCTTTATTCCCATGCATTCTAATGCATACCATTATTTATTGGATGAGTCCACTTGGGAGGGCATCCAACTGGATGTATATCAGCATATTGGGAGATGCATAGCTCGGAAGATGATGAAGAGGTTGGCACAACCACTTCCCTACTCATTTGAAGTGTGGGAGAACTTGCAATTGAGCCATTTCAACTCAATGACCAAAGTACATGATGGAGGATCTATATTTTTGCTTTATGATTTCTAATCCTTTATCTTTTTGAGCAGCATATTGTACCAAGGAGGGTCTTTCCTTCTTTTTTATTGTATTATGATGTACTTGAGGCCATTTTCAGCATTGATGTTGGCCATTTTATTTGTGGTTTGTGGGGGAATGCCACATGATTTATGGTGTGCACCATTGGCACCAAATTGTACTTTCATGATCTCATCTTGTAAGATGAATGTGGCAGTAAACAAGTGGCTGAAAGGACACTTGTTGCACTATGATATGAGGCAGGCAAGGGATGCACTATGCTGGTTCCACATATGGAATAAGATTCCACCCCCTGGTTGTCACATGGCAACTTGTTTTCATTTGTTCATGCTTCCATATACTGATGATGTTCTTATGATTATGGGAAGCTCTATTGGGGGAGTGGCACAAGAGATGAAGGTGCCCATTGGGAGTATGATTCTCTAGACTTCAAATGTTTCATGTTTCAGGAGAAATAATGGGTAGACCATGATTTCCATGCTACACCTCTTATCTTCTTATGGGAAACACCATCTGGAGATCTGGAGTTATTTGAGGAGGCACCTCATGGGTGATTTATTTGATGGAGTAACTTGGGTCATCTTTGAGGGCCGTTATATTTCAGCCCAAGGTCAGCATCAGCTCCACACATATCATAAGTGGAGAGAGAGGCAGAGTGGGATGGACAGTTTGTTCCCACAAATTCAGCCATGCAACCCACCTTCTTTGCAGGAGCTTAAGGTGGAAGAGATGTTTCATGAGTTACTATGTTGGAGGGTAACTCATTTTTTGTGGATGATAGCTTGGGGATGGAGCTTTCACATGGGGATGGTCATTCCCAACATATTTCTAAATCCATGCCTCAAAAAGTCCTCTGGATCCCATATTGTTGTTTCCATGTATGTTCTACTTTTTCATGATGAGAACCATTTGGGGATTTTACCAAAGGCATGCTTATACACATGGGAGGAACAATTTGAGGGCATATTTTTGAGAAGGCATATTTTCCTTTGGAGGAACATATCATTTGGAGATGCTACAAGGAGAAGAGGAGAGGCTCTTTAGTTCTATCCTTACAGTTGCATGAGGATAAGCAACATTTTGGAGGGGAGGACTGTAATTTTCCTAATTAGCCCACGCTAATAGGAATATTTCATTCTATTTTTAATTTTATTTATTGATGAATAAAATGTAAAGGGGGACATGAAAAACTCCTAAAACATAAAAATAAATCAATGCCCAATGTGAACAGAGACAAATCAGGGCTTTCTTAATAAAATCCACTTGTGTGTGAACAAGATTGAGCCACTTGACGAGGCCAAAAAGAGAAAATCACTAATCAGACTAGATACATTGAACCACTTTGAAGACCCAGCGCAGTTCTAGAAGGAGGATCCCATGTGAAAGGGGTTAGTTCATTTGAGATGGTTTAGGGCTTTGCACATCCTCATCTTATAAAAGGAAGGAGAAGGCTCAAGAGAAGATTGTTGAATGTATTATGATTTTGGATAATTTGTCTACTTAGACAAATTCTAGTTCTCTGGGCTTTTTAGCAAGAGACTAGAGAGGATCTCCTATGGGGGTTCTCCATCCTTCCATTGAGTAGCTCTTGGAGGATTTTGTGCTTCTTCTCCACTATCTGGCATATGGCCAAGCTCCATCTCTCTTTGGCAGCATAAATCCAGTGAGGGTTTCCATTGTCTAAGTGAGCTGCAGCAAGTGGAAAATAGATCTTCTCAGATCTATGCATATCTAGCCCCTCTTTTCACTGGGAAAGTCTGTTATCCCATTGGCAAGAATGTTCTATGTATAAATTTGAATAACTGTTAAATTATTCACCGAGATTATCCTGATCACACACTATTTAAGCTTCATGCATAATACATAACCTCTTCTACCATTGATCATTAATTGCGGAAAATAAACAATCGCATGCGCACATTAAAACCATAAACAATCACACATATAAACACAGTATTTATGGGAAAGCTTAAAGTTGAAAACCCCCAACTATCTGTATATTATAATGATAGATTTCATGTAACAATCATTGTACAAACTCCTCACAAGCTCTCAGTACAATCTCCAATTGTTACACACTACATAAGCTCAGATCTAGCAAAACACATGCTCCAATCTGCTCCACCTGTTAACCTGCCTCTACTGCGCAATCCAAGATGAATAATTGTTGCATCCAAGTTCGAATCCCCCTGGTATGCACTGCACAATCCTCATTGGCATCTCCATCAATGTGTGGTGCAAACTCATGCACCAGTATAGTCACAATTGATAGTCACACTTACTCTTTCACCTACCTCTGCACTGGTCTCCACTGAAACTATCCATGCACTAAATTTAACTGATGTATTCTTTAGTTAATTTATGAGTTAATAATTAGTGAATTAATTAATAATTAATTAACACCACTCTCACTAGTGTATCAATCAGTTAGACTAGATACAACTAGCTCAACTATGTTTAACTGAGTTAAACTGAACACAGGCTCCATTAACTCCTCAATCAACTCCACCAAACTCTGTCACCTAACTAAAGTCTCCATGCAATAGCTCCACTAAACCCTAGGAATAGCGTAATTCCTTCTGTCAGCTGCATGTGCCACATCTGTGCACTTAACTGAAGTGATGCAAGAGGATAAGCTAATGTTTAGAGTCCAAATATTATTAAGAGCTAATAATATTCGACATATCTATTTTTAGACTAGCAATCTAAAAATAGATTCTGCCCAGTATGTCTAAAAATAGAAGTCCATCTATTTTTTACAACTTGACCAACCATCCACAAATAGCATCCTGCAACTCATATAACATGATCCATATGTCTAAAAATAGACATAGTCTAAAAATAGACTTTGCGCCAAAAATAGCCTGCGGGCCCACTTAGTGAAGGCGACTTCTTTTCACTAATCACTATCTTTTTTTTATTCTCAACACTCCCTCAACAAGATATGGATTATCTGCAACCCTATCCTACCCCCGTGGTATTCGAATTTCGTTTCCCGGTGAGCGCCTTCGTCAAGATATCAACATCCCGATCCTCCGTGGGAATGTATGAAAGTAACATGATTCTCCGCTGCACACAATCTCTGATATGATGGTACCTAATGTCGATGTGTTTGGATCTATCATGAAATACTGGATTAGCCGAGAGTTTAATGCAACTCTGGTTATCACAATAAATCACAGAAGGCTCCAAGTGCGACCCGAACAATCCGACGAGGATCTTCCTCATCCAAATAGCCTCACATGCACCCAAACTTGCCGCCATATACTCACCTCTCGTCGAACCGAGTGCCATGGATCTCTCGCTTCCTACGTACTCAAGAAATCATGGTTGACTACAATTAAAATCCTCCATATTTTCTTTCGTCTGCCTCGCTCTACCCGTATCTCAGAAGCCACATAGCCTCACCTCATCCGACTGTCTGTACCACAATCCATATCCCGATGTGCCTCTGAGATATCTCAATACATGCTTGCCTGCCTTCCAGAAGAGCTTGGTTGGCTTAACCATATCTTGTGAAAGATGGTTAACAGCATAGCATATTTCGGGCCGTGTATTGACCAGATACATAAGCAACCCCACCAACTGTTGATAAACAGTGGCATCCACTACCTCCGCTGAAGTAGCATCCTCCTTCCTCCAACCTCCATGAAGAGGAGTATCAACAAGCTTGCAGCCATGCATGTTGAACTTCTCTAGTATCTCCCAGGCATACTTACCCTAAGAAACAAACATTCCAACACTGCGCTACCAAATTTCCAATCCCAGGAAATAATGAAGCAGGCCCAAGTCCTTCATCTCAAACTCTTTTGCAAGCTCCTCCTTGCATGAGAGTATCAATAGCTCATCACCTGTCAAAATCAAATCATCTACATAAAGTACAATGATCAGCAACTTACCCTCCACCACAATCTGGTATAGGTTAGGATCTGCCTCACTCTTAGGGAATCCAAGTTCGGTGAAATAACTGTCTATCCGTGTGTACCAAGCACGAGGTGCTTGTTTCAACCCATACAGCGCTCTCTTGAGCCAGCACACATGCGACTCGCTGCTGAAGATCTCGAAACCTTCAGGCTACTCTATGTACACCTCCTCCTCAATGACTCCATTGAGGAACGCAGTCTTCACATCCATCTGATGAATGTGCCACCCCATCTGCGCTGAGAGAGCAAGAATTTTCCGTATGGAAGAATACCTTGCGACAGGTGCAAAGGTCTCCTCATAATCGATCCCCTCTATTTGTGAAAAGCCTCAGGCAACAAATCTTGTCTTGTACTTCTCCACACTCCCGTCAACTGCCTGCTTCACTTTGTAGATCCATCTCAAACCCACCACTGATTTCCCCTTCGGCCTCGGGAAAATCTCCCATGCACTGTTTCTGAAAATCGAATCATACTCTTCCACCATGGCATCTACCCATGTGGGGTCCTCCACAACTTCCTCGAAAGAGGATGGCTCATGATACACTTGCTCACAAGAGCCATGTATCCAAAGTGTACCGATCGTGGGATCGTTCTGCTCATACCAGGCTGCAAGTGGCCCTACAACCTTCTCTGCATCTTGAGCCAGTTGCTCCGCTTTTGTAGTGCGCTTCCACCCTTTGATGGTTGGCGTTGCATGAGTGGTCTCTTCCACTCCATGAACCTCCTCTTGTGGCTAATCCACATCCTGAGGCTCATCCTTAGGAACTAATAGCTCCTCATCTGCATGCAAGTGTGGCTCCCTCTCAAGCAAACACTTCATGGCTTTCTCCTCATGAAATTTGATATCCCGTCGCACAACAGTCTTGCGACTGTCTGGAAAATACACACGATAGTTGTGGGGCATATCAGTGTACCCCAAAAATATCCCAACCTCTATGGTCGACTCCAGCTTCTTCTTGGCATCCTTCGTCACATGAATGTAAACATGTGAACCAAAAATCCTCAAATGGGAAATATCAGGCTTCTTACCGTAAAAACGCCTCCTCGGGTGTACTCATGCCAAGTATCTTGTGAGGACAATGGTTCTGCACATATACTGCAGTATTGCATGCCTCCACCCACAAGTGAATGGGTAGGCCCTGATCATGCAACATCGCCCATGCAGCACCCACAATCGTTTTGTTATTCCGCTCAGCAACCCCGTTCTACTATGGGTTATGAGGTGCTATGAGCTCTCTTCGAATTCCTTCTGCGCTGCAAAAGTCCTTGAATTCACCACCATTGTCGCTCCTAAGAGCCTTCACCTACTTCCCCGATTCTTTCTCAACCAGTGCCTTGAACTCACAGAACTTTGAGTATGTCTCGCTCTTCTTCTGCATGAAGAAGATCCAGCACTTCCGAGAGAAATCATCAACAAAGATCACATAGTACTTGTACTTTGCTGTCGAAGCTACTGAGAAAGGTCCACACACGTCTGTGTGAATTCTCTCAAGGATCGTCGTGGCATGAATATCCTTCTCGTGAAAGGTGGCTTTCACAAATTTTCCCAAGGTACATCCCTTGCACTGATCTGACTGCACAAGAGTACCCTTAGGAATCCCAGTAGAAATCTACTGCAGTATCTTCAAAGCTCCATGGTGAAGGTGGCCCAATCTCCGGTGCCACAAATTGCCATCATCCCGGCTCACCACTCCTTCTGCCTTGCCTGCCATTGTTGCGCAGCCATCTACCCGCAATTGATAAAGGTTCTTAACTCGAACCCCTATCCTCCGGGTCTCACTATTTACCTTACTGCATAGGAAAGCCTTTCCCTCGCTAAAGACAAAATCATATCCCTTGTCTTCTAACATCACCACAGAGATCAGATTCTTCTTCAATCCTGGAACATGCATCACTTCCTTCAATAAGAAGGGTTTACCAGACTCCCTCTCAAAGGAAATGGTACCGATACCGGTCGCACTGTATCTACCATCATCGCCCATCTCGATGTGCACTCCAAGATCTTTCTCATCCAGATCAGTAAACAAATCTCGATCTCCCGTCATGTGAAAAGATGCACCACTGTCCAGAAACCACACTAAACCCATCACACTTGAGACCAAGCATGCGATCAGTGAAAAATCCAGCTCAAAATGTGAGGCTAAGGCCTCTCCAGCTGCAAATCCAGTAGCCTGCTTATTTTTCTTCTTCTGCGGACAATTTGTGGCATAATGTCCGTGTTGGTGACAGTGAAAGCACTTCACCTTGGACATGTCCTGCTTCTTGCCTTTCGCACCAGATTGAGAAGATTTCTTGCTCTTCCCCTTCTTTGCTTTGGTGGCCAAAGCGCAATTCTCTTCATCAGATGCCTTTGATGAAGATCCATCCCTGGTACTTAGCCTTATCTCCTCTTGCACAAGATCTGACCAAAGTCACTCCCATCATGGAAATTTTTCTCGACCATTGACAGAGTCCTAATAGGAATGCCAACTCTTCGGAAGCCCAAGGAGAGCCAAGCTCACCAAGTCCTCATCATCTACAGTCACCCCAACACTTCCCAGCTCATCCCTGCATTGGACGAACTTCGTGAGGTACTTGGGCATATTGTTGCCTTTCTCCATCTTTATGTTTCTGAGCTTATCCTTGAGCACCAACTTCCTCTAGTCGCTCTTGCTTTGGAATAAATCTGTCAAGGCTTTCCACATCAAGAATGGAGAATCCTTACCATGCAGGCTGGACGCTATGTGATCCTTCACGCCCTCCAACAGAATCCTTCGACACTTTGTTGTCTTCTTTTTCCATGCGTCGAGTGCGGTAGCATCGTTAGAAGCAGGTTTTGGAATTTCTGCATCTATGAACTCCTTCAACCCATTGTCATCTAACACTGCCTCCATCATGTCTTTCCATGCAATATAATTCGAGCTGCCCTCAAGGGCATACTCCAATCGTAATCCATTGAAAGACATCTCAACTTCGACACCAAGAAAACACTGCTGCGAATTCGAATTCCACCAGCTCAAAACTCAACCGCTTCAATGTTTTGCAATTGCGCCAATGATCAATATCCCTCTGATACCATGTAGAAATTTGAATAACTTTTAAATTATTCACTGAGATTACCCTGATCACACACTATTTAAGCTTCATTCATAATACATAACCTCTTCTACCATTGATCATTAATTGCAGAAAATAAACAATCGCATGAGCACATTAAAACCATAAACAATCACACATATAAACACAATATTTATGGGAAAGCTTAAAGCTAAAAACCCCCAACTATCTGTATATTATAATGATATATTTCATGTAACAATAATTGTACAAACTCCTCACAATCTCTCAGTACAATCTCCAATTATTACACACTACACAAGCTCAGATCTAGCAAAACACATGCTCCAATCTGCTCCACCTGTTAGCCTGCCTCTACTGTGCAATCCAAGATGAATAATTGCTGCATCCAAGTTCGAATCCCCCTGGTATGCACTGCGCAATCCTCATTGGCATCTCCATCAATGTGTGGTGCAAACTCATGCACCAGTATAGTCACAACTGATAGTCACACTTACTCTTTCACCTACCTCTGCACTGGTCTCCACTGAAACTGTCCATGCACTGAAGTTAACTGATGTATTCTTTAGTTGATTTATGAATTAATAATTAGTGAATTAATTAATAATTAATTCACACCACTCTCACTAGTGTATCAATCAATTAGACTAAATACAACTAGCTCAACTATGTTTAACTGAGTTAAACTGAACACAACTCCATTAACTCCTCAATCAACTCCACCAAACTCTGTCACCTGAGTTCTAACTGAAGTCTCCATGCAATAGCTCCACTAAACCCTAGGAATAGTGTAATTCCTTCTGTCAGCTGCATGTGCCACATCTGTGCACTTAACTAAAGTGCTACAAGAGGATAAGATAATGTTTAGAGTCCAAATATTATTAAGAGCTAATAATATTCGACATATCTATTTTTAAACTGGCAATCTAAAAATAGATTCCGCCCAGTATGTCTAAAAATAGAAGTCCATCTATTTTTTCTGACTTGACCAACCATCCACAAATAGCATCTTACAACTCATAGAACATGATCCATATGTCTAAAAATATACTTTGCGCCAAAAATAGCCTGCGGGCCCACTTAGTGAAGGCGACTTCTTTTCACTAAGCTCATCATCTTGTTGCATTCTCAACATTCTAGATCACCAGAGTTTCAGTTTTAGATCTTGGCATCAGGCCTAAGTGTATTTCCAGTCTATTGCACAGTTTCTCTCCATACTCTACATAATTACTGAAGAGCAGAGTTGCAGGTGTTTTGGAGTTCTCCTGGAGGAGAGATCTCTAGTGGAAAGGATCCTTCCTTTCACTGTGTTGATCCATGGGTTGGCCAACCAATCCATGTACCCTTCAGATATTATTTATTTTTTGATGTATTTACTGCAGAATTTCTGAATACTGCTGCATAACTGTAACTTAGATCTCAAATCTACTCACTGTTGTCCATCATTTGCTGAGATCCCCAAGGGGAGTGTAATAAAGGGCCTCTTTGGCTTTCAGATCTGTTGTAGATCTCTGTTTTCATGCAAGGATATATAGTAGATCTGATTTATAATAAAATGAAGCTTCATCCTCCTAAAAATTACGCTGAAGAGTTCTATGGTTAATCTCATGTGTTCCAGCACCTCAAACGGAGGGTTTATTCATGGAAATCTCCTGTATTTTTCATATATTTTGCAAAATCCATGAAAATAAGCTAATTTACTGATTTTTAGACCATATTTCACATTTCATCTTCAGAAAATTACGCTGCTTTAGCTTCAGAAATTACTGCATACTCTAAGTCTTGGGGAATCAGGGTTTTTAAGCCTAGTCGGGAGTGGGAGACCTATTTAACATAGTTAAAAATATTTTTTTGAGCTGAAATTCAGAGTGTAGGTCCCTCATGACCTAAGATATCAGATCCAACCGTCATACCATCTTATTTTTACGTAGAAACCTGAATACATTCATTTAAGGGCCAAAATCATCCCTTTTCCCCATCCTTTATCAATATAATTAACCTCTCTTCTTGCTGCTGTACATTAAATTGCTGCTGAGGTGTTTCTAAACACATATCAGATTTATTAGCTTTCTGAAACTCTATTATTGAGTTTTACACTGTTGCAGCCCTTCATTGGGCCATTTTCTCAAGATAACTAGGTGTGGGAGATCTGTTTAACCCACCTAGAGTGATTTATTTTGACCCTCCTCTTTGATTTCAGTCTTACATACTCTGATATAAAGAATCCAAGGGATTTTCTTGGTTACTGAAGCACACATCCCTGAAAAATGTGTTTTTCAGGCCTGTCTTGCTGAGCAGTCCAATTTGGGAACATTACAAGGTGGGAGAGAGGGATAAGTTACGTGAGCAGTTCCTAAAGCTACCATTAGAAATAATTTCAATGAAAAATAAGCAAGGAACACCCATTAGTCTTCGTTTGGGGTGAATTTCATAGTTACTAACCTCAGAAGACTATATAAAGCTCCTAGTTGAGTTTGAAAAGAAAAAAATGGAAATTCAGGAATTAAAACAGAAAAAAAAAAAAAATAAAAAAAAAAAAAAAATAAAAAAAAAAAATGATCAAGACAAGGAGAAGAAGACAGAAAGGGCTATTGCAGCACAACATCGAGCAAATGAAATTCTTGAAAGAGAGAGAGCAAGGCAAGAGAAGGAGCAACAAAAACAAATGTCAAGACAAGAAAATGAAGCAAGGAAGGCTAAACAAATGCTTGAAAGGGAACAAGGGATGACTGATATGGTTGACATAAATGCAAGCATAGTTGATGAGAATGAAACTAGGGACAAATCCAACACATTGGACAATATTGCAAATAATACAACATTATTCCAAGACCTCATAAACATTCAAGTGCCTCACTATCAAAATGGGGGTTACCCACTTGCCTTATTCCTACCACAGGAGGTGTGAATTCAATATATGCTCATCACACACCTCCACTTAACGCAAGTGTGAGGTGTGAGGTATGGGTACTCAATTCCTCCATGGTTGGAAGGGACAAATTGGTCTCAATTATATGGTAGCAATCAGCCACAACCTAATCAAGCCTTATTAGGAAGGCCAACCTACTTGGCTCAATCAGGCAACTTAGGGTTTGGCAGTGAATATTCTCAAGGCCATAAAGAATAGGGGTGTTATATGTTTTTGGATGTAACCACATTATGATGTGGATTTTTGGATGGACTATATGTTCGGACTTTTATATCTTAATAGATCTTAGGTTTCCTTTCTACTACACTAAGTATAATATAAATTTTTGCATCATACTTCACAAACTATATCTCACATATCTATCCACACACAACATGCTACAAAGCATACCTCTTTATACTAGTTCTATTAGTTATTCTTAATTGTATGTTGTTATTTTTTCCTGAACACATAGGATGACATCACTACACACTACATAACTTAGCTAACAACACAGAACACATAGCTCCCTGTTACATGTAACACTATGCCATAAATTTTTGCAAAAAAAATAATGTCAGCCTACAAAATGGCAACATATAACCCTTCAATAAACTCTGTTAACATACTTTATCACATTGTCCATTCAATTCTCTACTAAAATCATATCATATAACAAATCAATAACAGAACCTTGAAGATCAATGCACCAATGCAGCAATGACCTTGCCTGAATCAAGAAGATTACACTTCAACAATATTGATAATTAATATTTGAAGATACATTGTAAAAATAAAAAGTATTATTTAAAATTGTTTCTCAATCTTAACTGAAGAAAAGCCTTGAAATCCTTCATGATTGAAGAAGCCTATTCCTTGACTCTTACAAGCAACCAAACCCTATAGTAGGCATGACTTAATGGAAGATAAATTTGTACAAGGCATTGGATTTCTCAGCTATCCAAGGAGCATCACATGACATGGCTTCCCAAATTTTTAGGGAACAATGTATAACAGGTAGGAACACACTGAAAAATTCTAGGATGTGTTGGAAGAGCATGAATTAAAAGACAACCCTGAAGATCAATGCTAAAACATTTTCCCCTTTCATGAGAAGAAGTTAGAATGCGGTTCAATAACATTGATGATAGTTGCATAAAGACCTATAATTATTTTAGAGATTCATTCATGGAACAATAGGATGTAAAAAAAGGTGGAATACTTCTAACTAATGAACTCCATGAAATAAATTCAAAAACAGAATGGAACAGTAAGGGAGTTCAATTTCAAATTCCAAATTTCATGAATAAGCTACCACAATAATCAGTGTTGGAAGAGCATGAATTAAAATCAGTGAGTTCAATTCTGTTAACATCTAACCCTATAATAAACTACAATAAACATATAAACTTTGTTAAACATGAAATAAATTCAAAAAGAGAATGGAACAGTAAGGGAGTTTAGTTTCTGTTAACATATAACCCTATAATAAACGACAATAAACATATAAACTCTGTTAACCATGAAATAAATTCAAAAAGAGAATGGAACAGTAAGGGAGTTCAATTTTTGTTAACATATAACCCTATAATAAACTATAATACACGTATAAACTCTGTTAACCATGAAATAAATTCGAAAAGAGAATTGAACAGTAAGGGAGTTCAATTTATGTTAACATATAACCCTATAATAAACTACAATAAACATATAAACTCTATTAACCATTAAATTAATTTAAAAAGAGAATGGGACAGTAAGGGAGTTAAATTTCCGTTAACATATAACCCTATAATAAACTACAATAAACATATAAACTCTGTTAAGGGAGTGCAACATATAACCCTACAATAAAATTGAAGGCTATGAACAAATAAATAATAGAACCTTGAAGATCAATGCACCAATGCAGCAATGACCTTGCCTGAATCAAGAAGATTACACTTCAGCATTATTGATGAGTTAATATTTGAAGATACATTGTAAAAATCAAAAATATTAATTAAAAATGTTTCTCAATCTTCACCGAAGAAAAAGCCTTGAAATCCTTCATGATTGAAGAAGCTTATTCCTTGACTCTTACAACCAACCAAACCCTATAGTAGGCATGACTTAATGGAAGAGAAATTTGTACAAGGCATTGGATTTCTCAGCTATCAAAGGAGCCTCACATGACATGCCTAAAAAATACAGTAAATGGCTTCCCAAATTTTTAGGGAACAATGTATAACAAGTAGGAACACATAGAAAATTTCTAGGATGTGTTGGCAGAGCATGAATTAAAAGACAGCCCTGAAGATCAGTGATGAAACATTTTCCCCTTTCATGAGAAGAAGTTACAATGTGGTTCAATAACCTCAATGATAGTGGCATCAAGACCTGTAATTCTTTTAGAGATGCATTCATGGAACAATAGGATGTAAAAAAAGGTGGAAGACTTCTAACTAAAGAACTCCATGAAATAAATTGAAAAATAGAATGGAACAGTAAGGTTGTTCAATTTCAGATTCCTATTAAAAAATTATATATTACAGAGCAATGAAACACATAAAATATGTAGAAAACACAAGCACATAAAACACATAAAACCAAAGAGACATAGATATACGTGGTTCACCCAGTTTGGGCTACGTCCACCCCGAACAGCCAGTCCTTCCTTTCTATTATCTAGCAAAAATTAAGAGACACAACCTACAGCAGATCCGTTGTAATATCCTCTGTTCTCTCTCACAGTCTCCCTCTCTGTTTCTTGCTCCAAGAATACACATACAATACACAGCCGCAATACAATACCCTCATAAAAGCGAGGGGTTTCCTTCTAGGGCAAAAAACCCTAAACTAAACATAACTTCTACCATCAGATCATTTGCCTAATGAACGGCCTAGATTGACTAGAAATTACTATACTTTTACAAGGCAATTTTACATCTGTTTTTAGCTTCGGGGGCGCTGCCCCCGAAAGCCCCCACCAAGGGGCGGCACCGAAAAGCGCTACCACCCCCCCTAGACCCCCCACGGTAATGATTAATTATGAGTGGCGTTGCCGCCCCTTTTAAGGTACAGGGGTCCAATGCTGTGATACAAAGTAAACAAGTTAATCAGGCTCCACACCCAACAATCTCGCACTTGGAGACTGATTGCAGCAACTCCACCGCTACTTCATTTGTTGGACAATAACTCCTCTTTGGACCTGGCTATTCCTCATCTTCATCGTCATCCTTGAAGACCAATTAAAACTGAGCACATTCTCAGTTTCTCCCTGGTTACAAATTTTGTTAGCATATCTGCAGGATTTTGGCTAGTGTGTATCTTTTCCACCTTCAACTCTCCATCTTCCAATACCGACCGTATGAAACGGTACTTGAGATTTATATGTTTAGTCTTGGAATGAAATGATGAGTTCTTTGCAATATGAATGGAACTTTGGCTATCACTGTATAACGTGCCCATATCATGCTTCTTACCCAATTCATCCATAAACCTTTGTAACCAAACTATTTCTTTACTAGCCTCTGTAGCAGCAACATACTCTGCTTCTGTTGTTGAAAGTGAAACAACACTTTGGATTTTTGAAACCCAACTGACAGTTGTTCCACCTACAGTAAATACATATCCTGTAGTGCTCCTCCTGTTATCTCTGTCACCTGCCATATCTGCATCAACATATCCCTGTAGTGCAATATTTGAACCACCAAAGCATAATGCTTGATTTGTGGTACCTCTCAAATATCTGAGAATCCATTTTACTGCCATCCAATGTTCTTTTCTTGTATTATTCATGTACCTGCTTACAACTCCCACTGCATGTGCAATATCAGGCCTTGTGCAGACCATTGCATACATTAAGCTTCCAACTACTGATGCATATGGAACTTTAGACATATAATCTATGTCTTATTGGGTCTTTGGGCACATCTCCTTACTAAGTTTGAAATGGATAGCAAAAGGTGTACTAACTGGTTTTGCATTCTGCATATTAAATCTTTTCAGCACCTTTTCTATGTACTCATTCTGAGACAGTGTTAATTTGCGATTTTTCCTGTCTCTAGTTATCCTCATACCAAGGGTTTGTTTTGCAACTCCCAAATCCTTCATTGCAAATGAATTTGCCAATTCTTGTTTGAGCACATTTATTTCCTACATGTTATACCCTGCAACAAGCATGTCATCTACATACAATAACAATATAATATAGCTGCCATCATTTTGCTTTTTCAGATAAACACAATGATCAGAGTGACATCTAGTATAACCTTTTTCAGACACAAACTTGTCAAATTTTAGATACCACTGCCTTGGAGCCTGTTTTAAGCCATACAAGCTCTTCTTTAACCTGCACACCAATTTTTCTTTCCCTTTGACCTCATATCCTTCTGGTTGCTGCATGTATATCTCTTCCTTCAAATCTCCATGGAGAAATGTTGTCTTTACATCTAACTGTTCAAGATGTAAATCTTTCGCTACTACAAGACTTAAAATAGTTCGGATTGAAGTCATCTTAACAACAGGAGAAAATATTTCATCAAAATCAATACCTTTCTTCTGTGCAAACCCCTTCACCACTAGTCTAGCTTTGTACCTTTGTTTTCCTCCATCTTCTTCCTTCAGCCTGTAAACCCATTTATTCTGCAATTTATTTTTACCTGCAGGCAATCTGACTAAGTCCCAAGTCTGTTTATGCATTAAGGATTCCATCTCTTCTTCCATGGCTAGCTCTCACTTCTTCCTACTTTCAACCTGCATTGCTTCTTCATAACATTCAGGTTCAACAGAATCAGTCAACAATAAATAATATAATGAAGGAAAGTATTGTTCAGGGGGTCTACTTATCCTGGTAGATCTTCTAACACCACTTTCAGGTGTTTGAGGTGCCTGTTGCTGTTGTGGTAGTTGTTGCTGATGTGGTTGTTGATTATTATTTTCATGCACCTTTACTTTTTAGTTATCTCATCAAGAACCGTGTATTCCTTGCTTTCTTTTTCCTGTTTCTTTTCCTGCAACTGATTCTTATACAAGACCTTTTCATTGAATATTACATCTCTGCTCCTAATGATTTTGTGATTTTCATAATCATATAAGCGATATCCAAAATCATTAACACCATATCCAATAAAGGTACATTTCTTTGATTTTGCCTCAAGCTTTGTTCTTTCTTCTTTATTAATATGGACAAAGGCCTCACAACCAAAAGGCTTTAAAAAAGAGTAGTTTACCTTTTTACCTATCCATGATTCCTCTGGAATACCACCATCCAAGGAACTTGAAGGCCCTCTGTTTATTAGATAAACAACAGTATCTACAGCATCTGCCCAAAATTGTAAAGGCAATCTTGCACGCTCCATGACTTTTCTGTTCATCCTTTCTGACACACCATTTTCTTGTGGTGTTCTTGGAACTGTCTTCTCTCTATGAATTCCATTCTCTGAACAGTACCTATCAAACTCTTTGCTACAATATTCACCTCCATTTTCTGATTTAAGATACTTCAACTTCTTTCCTGTCTCAATCTCAACCAAAGCTTTCCATTTCTTGAAAGTATCAAATACATCAGATTATTCTGAATACAATAAATCCATGTTTTTCTAGTTGCAACATCAATAAAAGTAACATAATAACGAGAGCCACTGAGAGATGATACCTGAGCAGGTCCCCATACATCTGTATGCACAACTTTTGTTTTCTTTCCCAACTCTGAGAAATCTGACTCTCTTTTGTTTCCCATAAATGCAATTTTCACAGAAATCCAAATCAACATTCTTCAAACTTGGCAACAAATTTCTTGAGTGAAGAATATTCATCCCCTTCTCACTCATGTGTCCGAGCCTATTGTTGAGTCCCGAATTTGCCTCTTGTCCATACACTTTTCCATATCTTTTTCACTCACCTAAACCTCCAAAATTGTCAATATCATGTGCAAAAGGGTATCTAACATGGTTTTTAATTATGTTTGTGTGTTTTCTATTTGATTTAGATTTTGTTCATACAGCTGCGGAAACTTGTCACTTTCCGCAGCTGCTGCAACTTTCCGCAGCTATTTTGTGGAAATCGATGTTACAGGTGTCTACGAAGGAAACGAGCCACATGGGTAGGCTAGGAATGACAAGGACATGGTTCGTGTCCTATTGGTTCAAGTAAATTCGTCAAAGAAAGCCGCGGTCAAAGCCATCCACGTGGAAGTCAACTATGGAGTTCTATGTCGGCTGGACTCTGTTTCGTGGCATATAAACATCCATACAGCCGTTTCTAAGCTTGCGGAGGTTAATTGACATCTGTGCAAAGTTCTGGAGTTGAATTCAAGCACCCACCTTCCATAGATCCGTTTTCCAACATGGCCATACTCCTATATCCGTGGCCTTAGTGGTCTGCGTGCTGGCTGCTATCATAAACTTCAGGAGACAGTTACAGTTTATTGCTTTATATAGAGCGTTTGCATACGCACGTAGAGTTAGTTGATAGTTGTTAGTTGATCATAGCTGTTGAGTTGATGTGCGTACTCTGTTATGTAGTGATTACGTTGCCTTGAGCCGTAATACTACCAGTCTGTAATGAACTGCTTCTTAATGTGAAAAACTCTGTTTTCAACTTAATTTGTGTTGAGGATCGTTACCAAAGCTGCGTAGAGGGCCCCTGCTCAGCCGAGGTTCTGTGTATTAATGTATATATTTTTCATTTCATTTCTTTAAACAGTCATTGTATCATAACCCATTACATGTTCATATTTCATAGTTGCTTCATTTATGTTCATTAATTTCCATTGCATTCTTGTCTTTCATGTTTTTATGATTGTTAAATCACTGATCAGTTTTCTTGTGCAGGTTTTAGGTAGACAGCCCGGGGCATTTTCATAGTATTTTGGCTAATGATATGAAACTGACATTATTCTGCTGCTAGTTTTCTTTCCACAGCGTTTGTTTAACTTCAGTCTTGTTTTGTACATTTCAGTTTCGCTTATCTGATTTAGTAGTTAAATTTAAATATATTAATCTACTCATAGTGTCTTCGGTTACCTCCGAAAGCCACAGCTGGACTGATGGTGAGGCGCTGCATGATGAAATGTGTAGTTTAGTATTAGTTTCCTTTCTGCAAAATTAGATATATTAAGCTGCTCATAGCGTCTTCAGTTACCTCCGAAAGCCACAACTGGACTGATGGTGAGGGGCTGCATGATGAAATGTGTAGTTTAGTATTAGTTCCTTTTCTACAAATTTAGATATATTAAATCATGTATGACATCTTCAGTTGCCTCCGAAAGCCACAGCTGGACTGATGGCGAGGGATTGAATTATGTGTGTATGGTTTAGTATTAGTTTACTTTCTGCAAATTAAATAATCAGTTACACAAGTTGTTTATGATTACTTCCGCAAGTCATAGCTGGTCTAATGATGAAGGGTCAGGAAATGAATTGATGTAATCTGATTTAGATTTATTTCATTGCAATTTTGAATTTCCATAAGCATAGTTTCTTTTGTGTTCAGTTGGCAGCAAGAATAGTTTAGTTTTCATGTTCATTAGTTTCTTGTTTTGATTCATTAGATTAGCAGCACTTTTCATTTCAGCAGTTTACTTTCTTTTGTCATTGTAATTTCAATTTGCTTTTAAAGTTTCAAGATTGGTAAATCATTATAGGGGATATCACTTCCTTGAATAAATATAACCAAGCTTGCTTTTCACTTTAGAATTTCCATTTTACCTTAGAAAGACCACAAACGACAAAAAGTTAAGAAAGAGGTTATCTTGCACATATAGTGCGCCGCACTTCATCAGCTTACAATTCCCGGATTGACAATTAAATGCAGCAATTTAGGACACACTAAATTGACCAAACATTTTGGCGCCGTTGCCGGGGAAGTGTAACTAGGTAGCCAATTTCTTAAAAAAAAACATAAAAGCATAAAATAAGGGAAAACTTGATAACTTCTTGAAGTATGCTCTCCTCTTGCACCTAGTGTGATCTGGAGGATCAGAAAAGAGAGTTATTGGTTTAGTAATTTCTTAAGTATGCTCTCTTCTTGCACCTAGCGTGATCTGGAAGATCAGAAAGAGAATTATTAGCCCAATTTTTTTTTAAAAATAAAAAATAAAAAATGACATGCATAGAGCAAGAGATTCTAGGGGAAGGTTTATAGCTAAAGCCAAGAGTTCGATTTTTATAACTCCATCTTCTTCAAGGCATAGACCAGATTCACCACCATCTACCCCTAGCCTTAAGATTTTTGGAAGTCAAGGAACAGCTGAATTAGAGGATTCTCCTATACCACCTACTAAAACCCACTTAGAAAACAAAGAGGCTTTCTCTCATCCTTCCTTGGTAGAAGAACTAGAGGACTATAAGGACTCTAAAGAAACTATCATGGCAGAGGAAGTAATAAACAGAGGTGGAGGTAGAGGAGGAGGAGATAATGAAGATAACAATGGTGAAGGAAATAACGGTAGAAATAGGGACAATTTTCTTGGATTCCCTATAGTTGATGAGAAAACTCATGCAACAATGAAAAATATCTCACCATCTGTTCTCCCTAACTTTTATGGATTACGAAGTGAGGATCCTGAAACATTTCTGTTTGAGTTTGAAGTAGTGTGCCGAACTTATGACTATATGGAAGATTCTCAAAAACTCAAACTATTTCCTTCAACTTTGAAAGGATCTGCTTTGAAATGGTTCATGGGATTAGCCACTCAATCTATCAGGACTTGGAATGATATGAAACAAACATTTTTGGATAGATACTTGGACTATTGTATGCCCACCAATCACAAGGATGAGGTATTCAAAATGATGCAAAAAGAAGATGAAAATTTGGAAGACTTAATTGAAAGATTTCAATACAACTTGAAAAGAGCAAAGATGAGCAACTTAGATAATGAAACCTTGAAAGCCATCCTATTAAAAGCCATTAGAGATGAATGGATAGACATTTTAAACATGATGGGTAAAGGAGACATTTCTCAACTCCCATTTCATGATATAACAGAACTATGTATCCAATTCTCGAGGGGAAGATCTAAAACTGGAAAAGGGCCTAGGGATTCTTCTCTTATTAGGGCTAACAAATCTGCAACTGGATCAGTAAGTAGGGCAGAGATTGGTAATATGCTTGATGAGTTTAAAACTGATATCTTCGGGGGTCTTAGTGAACAACTAGACACCCTTAAAATCCAAAACAAGCAGAAAGCAGAAACAGATGCTTTAGCCATCTTTTGTCCGAAATGTAGAAAGAAACATGCTTTAAGGGAATGTCCCTTGGATGCAAAAGTTGTAGAAACATGTATGATTTGCTCAAAAAATCATGAGATCAAGGATTTTCCTTCAATCCCTGGACTCAAAGCTGTTTTTCAAGAAGATCCAAATTCAATAGAATCTCTCTGTTTTGTCGCAAGGAGACCTTGGCAGGGACAACAATATCAAGGGTTTAATAACCCTATGAATCTTCAAACCCCACCAAATTGGACTCCTTGGCAACAATCTTGGCCCCAATATCAAAATTCATATCAGCCATGGGTACAAGGGATGCAAAATCCTTATGGGAGATTTGCTCAATTTTATCAATATCCTCCATCTTTTCAAAATCAACAAGCTCCACAACTTCCAAACCCAAATCCACAACTTTCATTGCCATTTCCACAACAACCTTCTCAACAAAATACAAATCCTCAACTCATGCTCCCATACCAACAGAAGACAAATCAACTTCCAGCTCAGCCATTGCCAAATCCTAACAATAAGAATCCTCAAACAACTTATATGGTAGAAGGACAACAATTTCCTACCTATATGATTGTTCCTCTCAACGATGTACAACTCAGATCTGGTAGAGTTTTAGAAAAACCTTCTATAGATATTCAAGAGCAAGATACCTGTGAGGAGGACTCTCTTCAAGTCAATAAGGGTTCTGAGGAAGAATCTCTTCAAAATTCAAAAATTCAAAAAGAAAAAGAAAAGTTAACATCCACAACTCCTATAGTTGAACAACCTGTATCTTCATCTACACCTCCTTTTCCGGAAAGACTACAAATTGATAAGGGGGTGGAAAAAAAAATCTTGTTGCCTAACTATGACTTTCTAGATGAATTGAAGAATGTTTGTATCAAGATTCCATTGCTACAAGCCATTCGAGAAATTCCTATTCTAGCAAAAACCATAAAGGAGTTGAGTTTCAAAAGACCAGGAAGAAAGCTAAAGGACACAAGAAGAATCCACATGGTAGGAAAGATTGCAGACATTATGATGGGAAAAATTGCCATGCAGAAGTATGTAGATCCTGGAAGTCCAATTGTCAAGACACATATAAATGGGATAGAAATTCCAAACACATTGATTGACTTAGGGGCTGCTATCAACATTATGAGTAGACAGACTATGGAGCAGTTAAAACTTCCTAACCTTCTTTTTACACCTACTTTATTGCAACTTGCAGATCGATCGGTTATTAAACCAGATGGTGTATTAGAAGATATTTCGGTCTCCTTAGATTCTTGGGAATATCCAGTAGATTTTATGATTTTGACTCCCAAAAGTAATCTAGGAGGACATCCAATTATCTTAGGAAGACCTTGGCTGGCCACAGCTGATGCTTTTATTAGTTGTAGATCTGGAGACATGCACATTTCTAATGGTAATTCGACAAAGAAATTCAATTTGTATCCTCCCGCAAGAGCAATTACAGAAATAGGAGACAATGAATGGGTCGATGATGAGAACACTATACAACTTGTCTTTACCATTTCTGAAATTAGTGAGGATAGTCAAATTCTGAACACATTAGAAAATTTTGAGATAACTTCAGAATATGACCCCACACAATTTCAGTTGGAATCTGACATAGAATATTTATCATCAAGACACATGTCTCTTTACTCTATGGAAGAGTTTGGTAATTCTGCTTTTGAGATTTTTCCAGAAAATACATTGAATATCAACAAACATCTGGAGAAGTCACAACAAGAAGAACTAACCAGAATCTTGCAAAAACATTCTACTGCATTTGCATGGGAGTATACTGACATGAAGGGTATTGATCCTAAGACTTGCATCCATCATGTCTATATTGAGGAAAACAGTAGACCAATCAGACAACCTCAAAGAAGGATGAATCCAAATCTTAGGGAGATAGTGAAAGAAGAGCTCCAAAAACTTCTCAATGTAAACTTCATTTATCCAATTTCAGATAGCCGATGGGTTTCTCCTTTGGTTATAGTACCTAAAAAGAATGATAAATGGAGAGTATGCATTGATTACAGGGAGTTGAACAAAGCAACTTTGAAGGATCACTTTCCTTTGCCTTTTATTGATCAGGTATTAGATACATTAGCAGGTAAAAAGTACTTTTCATTTTTGGATGGTTTTAGTGGCTATAATCAAATTCAGGTAGCACCTGAAGACCAAGATAAGACCACATTTACTTGTACATGGGCAAATTTTGCCTACCGAGTGCTTCCTTTTGGGTTATGTAATGCACCAGCAACATTCCAAAGAGCAGTACTAGGAATTTTTTCTGATCTAATCCATGATTGTGTAGAGGTTTATATGGATGATTTTACAGTTTATGGTAATTCATTTGAAGAGGCATTAGAAAATTTGGAAAAAGTTCTCATAAGATGTAAAAAAACAAACCTTTCATTAAGCCATGAAAAATGCTTTATGATGTTTACTGAAGGGATTGTTTTAGGACATCATATTTCAGGAGATGGAATTAAGGTTGATAGATCAAAATTTGAAGTCATCTCCAAGTTGCCTATTCAAAATTGTCAAAGAGATGTTAGAAGTTTTCTAGGATTTACTGGTTACTATAGAAGATTTATAGAAAACTTCACTAAAATAGCATCTCCACTCTTCAAGTTGCTTATAAAAGACTGTGAATTTAAATGGGATCCTGATTGTCAATCCGCTTTTGAAACTTTGAAAACAAGAATATCTGAAGCACCTATCTTGAGAGGACCAAATTTGAAACTTCCTTTCCATATTTCTACAGATGCTTCAGATACAGCTCTTGGAGCTGTGTTGGGTCAAAAAGATTTAATTCCTTATGCCATTTATTACACCAGTAAAAATTTGACTCCCACAGAGTTGAACTATACTGTGACTGAAAAAGAGTTTTTAGCTATTGTTCATGCAATTAATAAGTTTAGACATTACATAACAGGATATGAAACTTTTATTCATACTGACCATTCTGCAATTAGATATTTAATGAACAAACCTGTTACTAATGGCAGAGTGACAAGATGGCTTTTACTTTTGCAAAAATTCAATATTACTGTGTTGGATAGACCAGGAAAACAGAATACAGTAGCTGATTTCTTGTCTAGGATTCAGAATACTAAAGAAGATTCTCCTGTAGAGGATAAGTTTCATGATGAATACTTGTTTGCAGTAACTATTAAGACTCCTTGGTATGCAGATATTGCTAACTATTTGGTTACAGGGAAACTACCTTCACATTTATTTCCAAGTGAAAAACGAAAAATTATTCGGGAGAGTTCAAAATATTCATGGATTTCTAACGAATTGTTTAAAACAGGGCCAGATCTTGTGATCAGAAGATGTGTCAGGGAAGATGAAATGCCTGATATTCTTAAGGCATGTCATGATGAACCATGCGGCGAACACTTTGCGGACAAAAGGACGGCCTATAAAATCCTTTCTTTGGGATATTATTGGCCTTCCCTCTTCAAAGATGCAAAACAATATGTCAAAAGGTGTGATAGCTGCCAAAGAGTAGGGAAACCTACCCTTTCAAATGAAATGCCATTGCAAACACGGGTACTCATTGAACCCTTTGAAAAATGGGCTTTAGATTTCATTGGACCTATTAATCCACCATCTAAGCAAAAGAAGTATATATTGGTTTGCACTGATTATGTTACTAAATGGGTAGAAGCTAAAGCATTAGTATCTGCTACTGAAAATTCATTTGTTCATTTTCTTTATGAGGATATTTTTACTCGCTTTGGTGTTCCAAGAGAAATTGTAACAGATCAGGGGAGCCAATTCACATCAAATTTGGTGGAGAAGTTGATGAAAGAATACAAAATCAAGCACAGAAGATCTACTCCTTACCATCCACAAGCAAATGGTCAAGTGGAGTCCACAAACAAAGTTCTTGAAAGTATCATCACCAAAACTATTCATCTACATAGAAGAGATTGGGCAGAAAGGCTTCCCGAAGCCTTGTGGGCCTACAGAACTACATGGAGGAATACAACAGGACATTCTCCCTATGAACTTGTTTATGGGAAAGAAGTCTTGCTCCCCATTGAGTTCCAAGTCAAGACCTTTAAGATAGCAGTTCAGTTGGGGATGGACTTATCAGAAGCCCAAAAGCATAGAATGGAGCAGTTGAATGAGCTAGATGAGATCAGACAAGAAGCAATTCTAAGAACTGATGTAGTTCAATATCAAAGAACTAAATGGCATGACAAATATATCAAAGAGAATAAGTTTCAAGAAGGAGATTGGGCATTGTTATTTGACTCCAAGTTTAAAGATTTTCAAGGGAAATTTCAGACTCATTGGCTTGGGCCATATGAGATTAACAAGATCTTTAACAATGGAGCTGTAAGAATCAAGACCATTGATGAGTTTCAAACTCCTCTTTTAGTGAATGGCCATAGATTGAAAGTTTATCATAAGCCACTTTCTAAAGAGGATTTTTTCAAGTTGTTTCAAGAAAGTTCTGCAATTAGGCTGGTACAGAAGAATTCTTCTTCTTCACCAGCCTAGCTTTTGTTTTTCAAGTTTAAAAAAAAAAAAAAAAAAAATGGTATAAGCCTGAAAACCAATCATTGATTGGCAGTCTTATACAGAAAATATGGGGTGAAAATCAGGGACACCTGACACTCTATATTTTCCAAAAAAAAATCTGTTTTTCATTTCATTTCATCTCACCACCCACTCCATTTCATTCCACTTCATTTCATTTCATTTCACTTCATTACACTTCATTCCACTTCATTTCATCCATTCCATCAATAAAAATCATTTTATGACCATTTCCACCTGGTCATTTGTCATTTGTTCATTTGTATTTCAGCGAAGTGATAGCTGTGTCAGTTTCCGCAGCTGACATCTGTTTCCGCAGCTGACTCCAGTTTCCGCAGCCAGAAGCAGATTCCGCAGCTACTACTACTCTGTTTTCAAAAAGAATGTACAGTTAGTTGTTATTTTCATAAATCATGAAATAAAATGTAGGAGAGGATCAATGGGACATTCAAGACACTAATGAAGATCAATCAGTTGAGGACCAAGGGCAAAAGCAAGGATTCCAAAGGTATGAATAAAGTTTATTTCAAATAGTATCGAAAAACACATTTTTATGTAATTTTAAGCTATGAGCTCTACCCATAACGCGCAATGATTATCTTGACAATCCCGTAACCTTCCACGATCTCTATGTTATCCTCTTGCATTTATTCACAAACGGTTTCATTATTGAAATTCCGACTCTCACTCATGTTCAAATATCCCACCGTAGATAATGATATGTATTTGAGTTGACAAAGGACTCTTACAAGCCGCATAACTTCATAATCATTGATTGAAACGTGTTCATATTTATGACACAGCCACCAAAAATTCAAAATGCGGCCGAATGCATTATAATTTGTTAACCTCTTTGTCGTTTCTCTGTCGTGGTTACAAAACCCCACTCTACTCATACTCACTCTCTGTTTCATTCCATTCCGTTCCTTTTGCTCACTCTCATTCCCGTATATCCACCCACAGTCTTATTCCATTCTGTTTATGGTGCTCATTTCCATTTTGTGATAACATCCCCACAGTATTGTGCTATACTCTGTGTATTCCATCGTTCCATTTCCGCTTAAACCCTCACAGAGGCAAGCCTGTGAAGCACAGAGAAGAAAATGGGAAAATTATTAAGGGCAGAGCCGGAAGGACAGAAATTTATAGAGGGATTTCCGCAAGCAAAAGAGATGTTGAGGAAGGCTAAATGGCTGCGTTTTATTCAGAAATTCAGGGGTTACCACAGAGAAGTTACCAAAGCGTTTGCAAGATCATTTGATGGCTCGGAAGCAGAAGTGGGAGACCTCAAGTTTTTAGTCAATGAAGCATCAATAGCAGCAGCCACAGAGCTTCTTCAGGAAGGAGAACGTTGGTTCAAAAACAAAAGTATCGGTGATGAGGCATGGAGAACAATCCTCCGAAATCAAGGTATGGATATCACTGTTTTCAAAAGAGGAATCCCTGTGCATGCAATAAAAGATGAATGGGCCACTTTATTACTCATTGTTCAGAAATTTATCACATGTGAAGGCCGTTTTGGCTCCATGTACATGTATCATACTAGGCTATTGATGAATTTTCTTGAAAACCAAACTCTCAATCTTCCTTATTTCCTATTCAATAGCTTGAAGAAAATGGCTGTCATTGTGCAAAAACACCTAGGAGATGTAGAGCCTCATTTATATCATCATGGGCTTATAAAAATTCTGATTGAAAAGGAGCTAAAAGAAAGAAAAGATACATGGGAACAATTCCTAGTTAGAAACTTCTTTGAAGAACCTCAGGAAATTCCTGAAGGTAGTCCAATTAGAAGGAGTAGAAGAAAGAAAATGAATGTTGAAACCCAAGTTGCTCCTACACAGGAAATTTCCGCAGCTAGCACAGCAAAAAGAAGTAGAAGGAAAAGAACAGTAGATGAAATCCAAGATACTTCTACTATTACTATGAAGAAAAATTATAGGGAAGAGAGATTGGTAAAAAGGAAGAAGAAGGAAATCAAAACTAAGAAGCCAATAATATCAAAAGGGAAAGAAATTATTGAGGCTGTCCATAAAACTTCTTCTTCTGAAGAAGAAGATCACCAAATTCTATCTGAAAGATTAATTTTTCTTCAAAAACAGTCATCTCTATCCAAGAAGGCAGCCACAGGTCCAAGTACCTCTTCTACTCAGCCTCATACATTGCAGGATGACTTAGTTCAGTCATTAAAAAAGGAGATTTTTGAGCTTGAGCTTTTGAACCGGCATATCAAAAATGAAAATGAAACACTCAAAGAGCAAGGCAAACTGGACAAGATTATCCATGACAATACTATGTTACATTTGGGTATTTGGCAAAAGAAGAATAAGAAGCTAAAAATGAAATGCCAAAAATTGAGCAGAGCACTTGTGAATATCAAATTCGGGTGCCTCATGAAGAAACCCAGAATGATGGCAGTACCAAAGAAGAAGAGAAGGGAGTTAGATGTGCTGGCTGAAGTATCAAGGCACATGAATTGAACAAAGAGTGTCAAAATTTTGGTTGCATGAGGACATGCAACACCTTCACAGTGGGGGTATGTTGAGTCCCGAATTTGCCTCTTGTCCATACACTTTTCCATATCTTTTTCACTCACCTAAACCTCCAAAATTGTCAATATCATGTGAAAAAGGGTATCTAACATGGTTTTTAATTATGTTTGTGTGTTTTCTATTTGATTTAGATTTTTTTCATACAGCTGCGGAAACTTGTCACTTTCCGCAGCCGCTGCAACTTTCCGCAGCTATTTTGTGGAAATCAATGTTACAGGTGTCAACGAAGGAAACGAGCCACATGGGCAGGCTGGGAATGACAAGGACATGGTTCGTGTCCTATTGGTTCAAGTAAATTCGTCAAGGAAAGCCGCGGTCAAAGCCATCCACGTGGAAGTCAACTGTGGAGTTCTATGTCGGCTGGACTCTGTTTCGTGGCATAGAAACATCCATACGGCCGTTTCCAAGCTTGTGGAGGTTAATTGACATCTGTGCAAAGTTCTGAAGTTGAATTTAAGCGCCCACCTTCCATAGATCCGTTTTCCAACATGGCCATACTCCTATATCCGTGGCCTTAGTGGTCTACGTGCTGGCTGCTATCATAAACTTCAGGAGACAGTTACAGTTTATTTCTTTATATAGAGCGTTTGCATACGCACGTAGAGTTAGTTGATAGTTGTTAGTTGATCATAGCTGTTGAGTTGATGTGCGTTCTCTGTTATGTAGTGATTACGCTGCCTTGAGCCGTAATACTACCAGTCTGTAATGAACTACTTTTTAATGTGAAAAAATCTGTTTTCAACTTAATTTGTGTTGAGGATCGTTACCAAAGCTGCGTAGAGGGCCCCTGCTCAGCCGAGGTTCTGTGTATTAATGTATATATTTTTCATTTCATTTCTTTAAGCAGTCATTGTATCATAACCCATTACATGTTTATATTTCATAGTTGCTTCATTTCTGTTCATTAATTTCCATTGCATTCTTGTCTTTCATGTTTTTATGATTGTTAAATCACTGATCAGTTTTCTTGTGCAGGTTTTAGGTAGACAGCCCGGGGCATTTTCATAGTATTTTGGCTAATGATATGAAACTGACATTATTCTGCTGCGAGTTTTCTTTCCACAGCTTTTGTTTAACTTCAGTCTTGTTTTGTACATTTCAGTTTTGCTTATCTGATTCAGTAGTTAAATTTAAATATATTAAGCTACTCATAGTGTCTTCGGTTACCTCCGAAAGCCACAGCTGGACTGATGGTGAGGGGTTGCATGATGAAATGTGTAGTTTAGTATTAGTTTCCTTTCTGCAAAATTAGATATATTAAGCTGCTCATAGCGTCTTCAGTTACCTCCGAAAGCCACAGCTGGACTGATGGTGAGGGTGCATGATGAAATGTGTAGTTTAGTATTAGTTCCTTTTCTGCAAATTTAGATATATTAAATCATGTATGACATCTTCGATTGCCATCAAAGCCGCAATTGTTGATGGCGGTTGAATTATGTGTGTGGTTTGAAAATAGTTTACTTACCGCAAATTAAATAATCGAGTTACACATTCCATTGTTTATGATTACTTAGCAAATAATAAGTGATCCCAATGATGAAGGATCAGGAAAATGAATTGATGTGTCTGATTTTGATTTATTTTGTTGCGATTTTGAATTTCCATAAGCGTAGTTTCTTTTGTGTTCAGTTGGCAGCAAGAATAGTTTGGTTTTCATGTTCACTAGTTTCCTGTTTTGATTCATTAGATTAGCAGCACCTTTTCATTTCAGCAGTACACTTTTACTTTCTTTCAAGTCTTGTCATTGTAATTTCAATTTGCTTTTAAAGTTTCAAGATTGGTAAATCATTATAGGGGAAATCACTTCCTTGAATAAATATAACCAAGCTTGCTTTTCACTTTAGAATTTCCATTTCACCTTAGAAAGACCAAAAACGACAAAAAGTTAAGAAAGAGGTTATCTTGCACATATAGTGCGCCGCACTTCATCAGCTTACGATTCCCGGATTGACAATTAAATGCAGCAATTTAGGACACACTAAATTGACCAAACACCTATCATGCCATAATGATGCATCTGCTCCTTTGGAAGTTAAAGCATTAACAGAGTTAGAAATACCATTGAATAAATAAAATGTACCAACCTTTTCACATTTTTCTATTACCAGGGCTCCTTTGGTGACCTTCCAAGCTTTATCTATGAAATTTGTCACACAATCTTCACCGCCTAACTGCCCTGTTGAAATTAGATTTTTCTTTATATCTGGAACATGCCTTACCTCCTTTAATAGCAATTGGTTTCCATTCTGTTGTATTACAAGAACCTTACCCATTCTAACAATTTTACAGGGTTTATCATCACCCAAACGAACTTGTTCAAAATCTCCTTGAACATAGTCATGAAAATATTTCTTATCAGGTGTGGCATGGAATGAAGCCCCTGAATCTACAACCCAAGAATCAGTAACATTTTCGAAAGAAAGAATCAAAGCATCTTGTAACACATCACCTGTCACATTTGCTTCATGATTGTTTTCTTGTTGTGTGTCTCCTTCTTTTCCCTTCCGAGATCTACAGTTTTTCTTTAGGTGTCCTTTCTTTCCGCAATTCCAGCACACTATCCTTGATCTAGACTTGGATCTGCCTTTCCTTGATTTACTGCGATATCCCGAGCTCTTTCCTCTTTCCATTCTTCTTCCCCTAGACTCTGCACTCAAAGCATTACCTGATGTCTCACCGGAGCTTTTCCGTCGCATTTCCTTGCTAAGGATAGCACCAAAAACATCATCAAACTTTAAAGTACTAGATCCAGAGATAGAGTTACTAATGGCCATTACTAAACCATTCCAACTCTCTGGCAATGAGCACAAGAATAATAGAGCTCTAACTTCATCATCAAAGTTTACCCCTACAGAACTTAACTGACTGGTAACTGTATTAAAATCATTTAAATGGTCTGCAACAGATCCACCTTCCGACATCTTCATATTAAATAATCGTTTCATAAGAAATACCTTGTTTGAGGCCAAGGGTTTTTCATATAGTTTTTCCAACGTCTGCATCAAACCCTTTGTTGTTGTTTCCTTCAAAATATTGAAGGCGACTAATGCTGCAAGGCACAACCGTATTGTTCTGAGTGCCTTTCTATCAAGAATGTTCAATTCTGCGTCTGTCATGGCCGTTGGCTTCTTCTTTTTTCCACTCAATGGTAGGTACAGGTCTTTTTGATACAAATAATCTTCCATCTGCATCTTCCAGAACATGAAGTTTTGGCCGTTAAATTTCTCGATCCTAAATTTACCATCTTCCGCCATTGCTCCCACTCAAACCAGGAACCCTTATTTCCTGCGAGTTTATCAGCCAAATACACCTTCGGCTCTGATACCATTTGTTAAAAAACTAAATATTACAGAGCAATGAAACAGATAAAATATGCAGAAAACACAAGCACACAAGCACACGTGGTTCACCCAGTTTGGGCTACGTCCACCCCGAACAGCCAGTCCTTCCTTTCTATTACAGCAGATCTGCTGTAATATCCTCTGTTCTCTCTCACAGTCTCCCTCTCTGTTTCTTGCTCCAAGAATACACATACAATACACAGCCGCAATACAATACCCTAATAAAAGCGAGGGGTTGCCTTCTAGGGCAAAAAACCCTAAACTAAACATAACTTCTACCGTCAGATCATTTGCCTAATGAACGGCCCAGATTGACTAGAAATTACTATACTTTTATAAGGCAATTTTACATATGTTTTTAGCTTCGGGGGCGCTGCCCCCGAAAGCCCCCACTAGGGGGGGGCTCCGAAAAGTGGTGTCGCCCCCCCTAGACCCCCCATGGCAACGATTAATTACGGGCGGCGTTGCTGCCCCTTTTAAGGTACAAGGGTCCAATGCTGCGATACAAAGTAAACAAGATAATCAAGCTCCACACCAAAAAATTCTAAAGCTCATGAATAAGCTACCACAATAATCAATGTTGGAATAGCATGAATTAAAACCAATCAGTATCACTGTTTTCAGGACATTGCCCATAATCTAAAATATTTTGTGGGTCTCTGTTCAATTCCCACAGAGTTAGGTGCACTAAGTCGCCATAAGATTTATAATGGATACAATGATCAGAATTGAAATTCAACTGGGGGAAGTGTCAGTAGCTTCATGGGAATTTATTTCCCACAAGAAAAATACAGCAATCATCAGATTAGCCAAAGTAATACATACCCATCAAAGAAGCCTCCAGCATATTGCCAAGAGAGGAAGTCGAAACGAAACCCTAAACCCACAGATAACTAGGAATACATACCTGTCAAAGAAGCCTCTAGCATATTGCCAATAGAGGCAGCTGAAACCAAACCCTAAACCCACAGATAACCAGGAATACATACCCATCAAAGAAGCCTCCAGCATATTGCCAAGAGAGGCAGTTGAAACCAAACCCTAAACCCATATATAACCAGTCAAACATAGAACATATAAAAAGCTAAATTGCACCAAACACATATAAACCCACAAAAGGCTATTCACTCACTCTTACAAGAGACAAAACCCTAAACCCACAGATAACCAGTGAAACATAGAACACATATAAGAGCTAAATTCCACCGAAATTGTTTATAAACCCACAAATTCTTGATATTGACTCTTACAAGCAACCAAAACCTAAACCCACAAATAAATAGTGAAACATAGAACACATATAAGAGCTAAATTCCATAGAACACATATAAACCCACAAATTTCTTGATATTGAATCTTACAAGCAACCAAACCCTAAACCCACAGATAACCAGTGAAACATAGAACACATATAAGAGCTAAATTCCACTGAACACATATAAACCCACAAATTGTTTGATATTGACTCTTACAAGCAACCAAACCCTAAACCCATAGATAACCAGTCAAACATAGAACACATATAAGACCCACAAATATATGTAAAGCATTGCTAAATTCCACTGAAAAAACAACAAGAAGAGCTAAATTCCACCGAACAGTGATTGAAAGTGTTAAAAAACACAGGGAATAAGTGTTAGAAAACACAGAGAATGATTGGTAGGACTATGAATCCTACCAAAGGTCACCGAGAAGTGCAGAGGTTGCAGAACGTCGCCGCCGAGAAGTGCAAAGGTTGCAGAATCCACCACAACGCCTCCCCAAACCTTGCCACTACCAACCATGGAAGAAAAGACCTGCAAAAAACAAGAAAATTAAAATTTTATAAACAAAAATGGCATAAACAGAGTTAACATTTTACGAATTCTAGAGGTTGATGACAAACCCTGAAGAATTCGAGAGGTTGATTCCAAACTTTGAAGAATTCTACCAAACAAAGCAAGCAGACTGAAACCCTGGTGGACAACAATCGATATCTTGGCAGTCCAGCATCAAAGAAATGGCAGATGCAATGGCAGACTTCACATACAAAAACAGGAACGGGCGACGACCATCAATATTCAAAAACTGAAAAACCTTCAAACCTAACAACACAATAATGGTGGAACCGACGAACAGGTTCACAAACTGGCCGAAACAACCAACTAACAATGGCAGGCAATGAAGCAGCTTACAGTATTCAGGATCAGCAGACAGGTCGTGTAGTTTCTGGAACCTACAACCACCACCACCGACAGAGCTGAATGGCCACACTCCGGGCCCAAGAAACAATGAGCAGGGGTAAATGGTAATCGTCAATAAACCTCAGGACCAAACCCTAAACCTATGCCATTTACTTGTTTTTAAGGTTTTCACCTAACACGAAATGTGGCTAGTTGAATTGGGCAAGTGTCGTACAACATCCACATTTCATAACATGTTAGCAGCTGAGGTGGAAGGGAGGGTGCCCAACAACTGGCGTCCCTCCCCTAAATCCTCACTTTTCGCTGAAGAATCACCTGCTACCTCTTTCCGTTTATAAATAGTTTTTAGATCCAACTCCAAATCACCCCATTTTCATCTGCATCTGCCCCTCCCCCCACAACTCTTTGTTCCAATTTCAACCATCATGTCGTCTCTCTCTTTTCATTTTCCTTCACTGCTTCTCCTCTGCAGTTTTTTCTTCATCTCATCGGCCATGCACTCATTTCATGATGAGCAACAATCACTGCTGGAATTTAAGAAGCTCATAACCAGTGATCCATAAGATGCCATGGCTGATTGGAGTGACACCAATATCCCCATCTCCAACTAGATTGGTGTCACCTGCAGTCATCGTCATCCAAACAGAGTGCTCACCCTCAAACTGATCTCCATGGACCTGTATAGCCCCATCTCTCCTTTCATAGCCAATATCTCCTTTCTCCACTCCCTTGATCTTTCAGGAAATGTGCTCCCCCAACTCAATTGGGACGTCTCTCTCATCTGAGAACTCTCAGCAGACAACTTTTCCAACATTTCTACTTTGACTCACTTGGAAATTAGCTCAAACAAACTCAGTGGCACTATTCCCCCACAATTAGGTTTTCTCACAAGTCTTCAATTGCTTTACCTTCGTACCAATGAATTGTCAGGGAGCATTCCCATTTCTTTTTCCAACATTTCTACTTTGACAAATTTGGAAATTAGCTTAAAAAAAATCGGTGGCACCATTCCACAAGAGCTAGGCTTGCTTACTAGTTTGAGTAGCTTGACTATTAGCCAAA